>VZTU01013891.1:117430-162826 GCA_013400835.1 Zapornia atra
ACTGGGAGTGGGGCCGGAGCCGGAGGGCCCGTGCCTCCCCGCGCTGCTCTCTGCCGCCAGCATGAAGGTCGAGTTTGCCCCCATCAACGTCCCCCTAAAGAGGAGGATCCAGACAGTCGCCGTGTTGCAGTGGATCTTCTCCTTCCTCCTGCTGGGTAACTGCCTTCTGCCTTCCTGCCCTCAGCCCGCAGAGACAGGGGAGAGAGTCGGGTTTTTTCCCTGTCGAGTGTCAGCTGTGGGGATCTATCGGTCTGTGTCAGCCCTGGCTCCACGTGGGAGGCAAGGCAGCTGAGCAGGGAGTGGATCCCGGCTGTCCCTGGGTGGGCAAGACCATCGCACCTCTGGGCCTGGGCATTCTCTTCCCTGAAAACTTCGGATGGCTTTCTCTCATCTCTTGGGGGGGCTGTTTCTTTCTGAGGGTTCTCTTTCCAATACGATCTCACAAAGCTAGTGACTGCATCTTCCCACTGAGGTGCCCGCTAAGTTTCTGGCAGCTAACAGCTTTTTATTGAGCATGACTGTAAAGGCTGGTACACAACTATTGCTGTTCCCCTTGCTGATTTTGTAAGATAACTCCATGTACTGTAGTTCAATAAAATTCTCATTTAACTAGGTGACAAAAGCTACTAAGGGCTGACAGTGAACTGACTTAAATACAGCTCCTTCCATAAAGCTGTGAAAAATCTCCTCGCTTGCTTTAGGAGTGTTCCTGGCAGTTTGACTTGGTAACTTCTCCCACTGGTCATTCCTCCACAGCGAATTTCCCTCAGACCTTGACAGGCACCCATCGCTAAGCATCTATTCGCAGCGCAAATCTGATTCTCATGGGTTGTTATCTTGAACTTGATAAAATGAGTCACTTGATAAGGTAAGCTAAGCTGTAACTCCCTGGGACCAGATCCATGGGTTGTGTAAACTGTCAAGTGTGAATAGCCTGTGTGGGACAATGCTGTTCTGAGCTGTGGAGTCACTGGCTGCCCATGTGCTGCTGGAAATGTTGGAGTGTTTTATGATCTATGCTTTAGGGCTTGCAAGAAGAAAAGAATGTGTGTGTGTATGTGTGTCTTCTGTGTGTATCTTCCAAATTTGATACCATTCAGATGGTGCTGCGCTGTCTTTCAGGCAATTGTTTTTAGGTTGTTAGCCCACGTGTGAATGACTTGGGTACGTGGGGGAAGAATGGAGGGTATGAAGCACCTGCACAGGTTTATCCTTAGCATTTGGCTGGTTTATGTTATGTCTAAATTGTATGTGGTTGGACTGTAAGCAGTTCATGTTTGTGGCTGCACTGTACGTAGCCTGTGCCTTTAATTGTATCTTATTGAATTAGGTCTTGGCATGTCCCATTATTCCTGCCTAATGATAATGCAGTGGAAGTTCAGTTGGTGTGGAAGGAAACAATTTTTATCCTAGTCTGGTTGGTAACAATACTGCTGCAGAAAATTATGTCCTCCTTTGCTTACTAGAAGTGACTGGGCTGCAGAAAATCCACTCTTGCTGCAGTTTGGTTGGAGAAGTAGGCAGCTGTCTTCTGCAGCTGGTGCTGCCTGGGAGTAAATGTCAAGGAAAATCAACAAGGGGGTGGTCTTGTGGCTGGTTACGTTGAATAGTGGGGGGTGTGTGATCAAAATCTGTTTGGAAGAATGTTAAAGCTTTGGAAAATTTGATTCTAATAATAATGATAATCTCCTTCTGCTTTCCTGGGGATATTTATCTTTGCAGCTATCCAAGGTGACCTTGACATTTTGTGGGTGTACCCTTTCAGTCATAGGATAGTCAGAGTGATCCGGCCAAAAAGTTTTGCTTAGCTCCAGGAAAATGCAGGTGGCTGGATCCTAAATGACCACGCTGGTTTCTGATATTCTGGGTTGCCACTACATCTGCATTTTTCAGTTTGGTTTTTTTTTTTGCCCCTGCTGATCAGACAAAGTGTGGTAACACTGTTTGTGTGTAACCTCTTGAATTCAAAAGTGACACCCTCGAATCGTGCCCCAGTACAAGTGAAATACTGTGTGAATTCACCACAGGATGGCTTGGAGGGGTAGGTGGTGTTTGGGGGTCAGTGTGTTGCTGGATCCAGTTTATACCAAGCAAGATCGTCTACAGATTCAGTCTTATGCAAAGATATCTGCATGTGAAAACACCAGCAGATAACACCATGTGATAAGTAATGATTCATATTATGGGGATTCTGTTTAGAGCTGAGGGTAAATAGGGTACTGGCTCAGTTGCTAAAGCTGCCCGTGCAGGCATGTGGTGAGGTGCCACAGCTTAATAAAATGGACCAAGAGGGATCATGGATGCAAGAACTCTGAAAATCAGTGCCCTGACAGACACAAGTTCAGCTGGGCAAGGATACCCTTTAGATCTGGGGAGTGAGAGGTGAAAATGTGCGTTGGCATGCAGGGCAGACAGCGAGGGGGACAGGAGTCTGTTGCAACTGAGAATCCATAATGTGACTTGGGTGGAAGCCTCTGAAAATGAAGCATCGGTGTTATTTTCCTGGCTGAGACCCTTGAGAGTGTCTGAATTTAACGTGTGAAGCACGTTGTGCTGGCTTTGCCCCTCGCTGTCCAGGGCTGCCTTCTTGTGACGCTGCATGGTTTCTCTGAGGCTGTGGAGTTGGTGGTTGAAAGTGCCCTCGTGCTCCTGTGGCTAGAGGCTACTCGCAAGTTGGCCCAAGATGCCTGTGTGCAGTAGCTGCTGAAGATGGTGAATCCCATCACTGCTTGTCAGGAGAGCAAATCACTCAACAAACACTGAGGAAACAGCTGCAGTAGCACTGTATGAACAAGAAGGTTCTGCTGCTCTGCACAGCGCCCGGGCTGGGGCTGGGTCTGCGCTGCAGGCACACTGCTTCTGCTGCACAGGGTGGGCAGCGCCAATGCGCCTCTGCCTCAAAAAGCTGTACAGATGTGCACAGAATTTCATTACATACAAAAGGAACCTCTTTAAAATTCTGGGTGTAAGGTCCTGTGCTTCCCTGCTCTGCGCTGCAAGCTGCCAAAGTTCGCCCTCCAGGAGAACAGACAAGTTTTCACTGTAGCAGTGGCTCTGTTAGTTATCCAGGAGCTCGACAGCAGAGGAGAGTCTGGATTAGGTAAGAGAAATGTCCATCTAAGAGTTTCCCACCCTGTGCCAGCAGAAAACTGCCATGTGGTTTTCTTTCTTACTGTGCTCTGAATGCAGCAGGCTGAAACAGTGTCGTAAAGCTCCATGAAAAGGAGAAGTCTTTTAAATGGGAGCTGCCTTTTGAAAGAAGAGCGGTACCAGCCTGGAGCCTAGAAAACTAAAGCTGTGGAAACTGCAAAACAGGAAGTGCTAAAATGATGCTGTTCCTTGCCATGTTAAGCAGAAATCCAAAACAGCTTCAGGCTGAAGCATAATTTCAAGCCATTATCGTTTCTTTGCTGAAACAGCAAATACATGAAGTTTTGCAATTTTGGAGTGCCTACTATGGGAAAGAAAGCTGAAACAGACAATGTTGGTAGATGTAGTTTTGTGCTTGTAATTCCTGTTAGAGGTTCATCATCTTGGCCAAGACCTGGGAGTCCTGAGGCAGCTCTGGCCCTGCTCCAGGGTTCGCACAGCACCCATGTAGTGCCCCCCTCTGAAGCTGTGTGCTGCTTGAGAGCTCTCTGTGCCCCTGCCCAGCCCGACCCCAGGCAGAACGTCACCTGGAGAAGTGAAATCTCCCAGCCTCCAAGTGTTGCTGGACTGGCTGGGGGCAAGAACAAAGAGGTCACATGGCTCCTGTTTTTGTCCTGTAAGTCTGATGGTACATACACACAAACAAAACGGCCACTGCTGATAAATGCACCAGGTGCCACCGGTGTTTAGCTTCAAATCTTTGGTTTTAAGCTTATAAATCTATTTGACTGAATTGATTAACGACAGAAGTAAATGGGATAAAGACAAACTAGGCAGCTTTTGAGCGAAGGCATGGAGTGAGGCAAATCATCAGTCAGTCTTACTGGGAAGTTTTATTGATAAAGTTAAACCAGCTATCTCTTTCTCTGGAGAGATTCAAAACCCACCTGGACACGATCCTGTGCACCCACTGTTGTATGGCTTCTGGTGCTATGTAAGCCTGCAGCAGGGTGAGCAGTGTGCCTCAGGACTGCACATCTGAGGATGGGGTTGGGAGGTGGGTCAGTAGGTGGTAGGTAGATCAAAAAGGTTCCTTTCAAGGCAAAACAATTTAAACAAAGAAAAATCAATGAGCTTTGTTTTAACTGCTGCTCTGCAGGCAATTCAACCTTTTGTTTTCCTTCCTCCCTAATGTACACAAATCAAATTACAGTGTTTGGAGAAAACAAAGGTAGAAGGTGAGTGGGTGAGGTCCTCTGCTAACTTGATGTCAAAAGGAATAGTGGCATTTGAGCATGTACAATACCACATGCAGACTTAGGGGACTTGGGTGGGGTGGTGGTGTCTTGGTCCAGACAAGGAGAGCTGGAAATGAGAGAGTTTAACCCTGGGACAAGGATTTTGTTTTGAGACAAGGTGGTGGTAGGGGAGAATGGTGCATCTCCTATGGCCCACTTTCTAGGTCCAGCTGTGGTGTGGGGGTCTCCTTACTGAGGACCTAGGAAGTGACTGTTGTGCATGCACCCCTCTTGTTTATTTGCAAAACACTTAATAATACAAAATCAGTACACAAGAAAACGTATACTTTAATATGCATGAGGCCACAAAATAATAGGCTAAAGACATTGGTGTATATTAAAGTACATCCTGTTCTCTAGTGATTAAACTTCGGTGCATGTTAATTGGAGTTGGCTGGAGACAGTTCTGAGTTGTGGATCTGGCTTCCCCAAAAGAATAGAAATGATGAAACATTTGCTACAGAGTAAAATACTGCTGCTGGAATAATAAGTGACTTCAGTGTTGGGAAAGCAGGTGTCAGTGTAATGTATTAAAGCAAATACCAAACTTTTCCCCAAGCAAGTCATGATGTTTTGTTACCTGGTCCTGATGTAATTTGTCAGCTGTACCTGGCTAGCTACAATGGTCTCATTCTTCCTCAAAGTGCTTTTTAAAAAACCTCTCTTTTGATACCTAAGAAAACTCAAGTAAGCTCTAAAAGCCTTTCCTAGCAGGCTGGCTGGAATTGCTGCTTATTTCTGTGTGTGCTCATCTATCCCTGAAGCTTATTGCTGGCCCATGGGCAGATGTGTGATTGCAGAGAATAACAGGGTATTTACTGGTGCTTGACTAGTATTTCTAGGAATGCTACCTACATGCATCTTGGGGAGGGAATTCAGCCACCTCTCTGTGTGTATTTGTATTTGTAAGAACAAGAAGAGAGAGATGCCTGTGCTGTGTCAGGCCAGAGGCCCTGGCTCGGCAGCCTGCTGCTGGTAGTGCATGGCTAAGGAGGAGGGAAGGGAACAGGAAATAGGTAGGCTGCGTCTGGCATGCTGTGTCAGGCTGTGGTAATTAGTAACTCAGGGATTTACAGTATCCAGACCACTCTATCTACAAGTCAATAGTGCCTAACGCTCATGTCTCTGGTTTATCAGTATTTGTCAGTGGAGGTCTGCTTGCTTGGGAACTGGAACCGAATTTCAGAGCAAACAAGCCTATAAACCAGCTTCCAAACTTTGGCATCTGAGGGTTTGCATTGTTGTCATCACAGTGTTGAAGTACAGCTCCTGTGGCAGGAATGCTCAGATAGCCTTGTGACTGGGACTCCCCATTGCAACCAGTTAACTGAGCAGGGCTCTCCCCTGCAGAAGACTGGTACACAGGCAACCAGTGCTGATGTCCTCCTTGCTACCTTGGTCCTGGAGGTGCCCACTGAATTCATGTGGACTTTAACAATTTTCCCATGCAGTTGGTTTAAATAAAGTTCCAGTCTGTTCTTTGCTAGGGATGCAATTCTTGCTAGAAAGTGGCAGCAAGTTCCCGTGTTTCTGGTGGAAACCTGCATAGTGACAGTTGCACAGACTAGCAGGATCTAAAGAGCATAGTATTGATCATAGAATCATAGAATCATAGAATGGTCTGGGTTGGAAGGGACCCCATGGATCACAGAGCTCCAACCCCCCTGCCACAGGCAGGGCCACCAACCTCCAGGCCTGGATCTACACAAGGTTGCCCAGGGCCCCATCCAACCTGGCCTTCAACACTTCCAGGGACGGGGCATCCACTACTTCTCTGGGCAGCCTGTTCCAGCCCCTCACCACTCTTTCTGTAAAAAACTTCCTCCTAAGATCTAATCTAAACCTTCCTTCCTTTAGTTTTAATCCATTCCCCCTTGTCCTGCCATTGTCTACCCTTTAAAAAAGTTGAATCCCCTCCTGTTTCTCTGCTCCCTTCAGGGACTGGCAGGCTGCAATGAGGTCCCCCTGCAGCCTTCTCTTCTCCAGGCTGAACAAGCCCAGCTCCCTCAGCCTCTCTTTGTAGGGCAGGTGCTCCAGCCCTCTGATCATCCTTGTGGCTCCCCTGAACCCTCTCCAACAGTTCCACATCTTTCTTGTATTGTGGGGCCCAGCTCTGGACACAGGACTCCAGCTGGGGCATCCCCAGGGCAGAGCAGAGAGGGACAGAGAGGGACAGAGAGCTCCCTGTCCCTGCTGCCACCCCTCTGCTGATGGAGCCCAGGATCCCATTGGCCTTGCGAGCTGCAAGAGCCACTGCTGGCTCATGTTAAGTTTCTCATCCACCAGTTAGGACTTCATTCTTTTTAAAAGGACACTTTATACGTAAGAGCTGCAAAGGCATGAACTCCCTCACTGCTGCCTTGGCAGGTTGCCTTGTTCGGGTGCTGCCTGTAGTCTCAGGTCTTCCTTTGGTGGGACTGTTGGGAGTTCATTTGCTGTGTTAACTGCATTTACATTTCTATCTCTTTCTTTGCCACTGATGAATAATTTAGAAAGTATTTCCAGAAATTAAAGCAGGTTTTACTTTGTTTTTCCCTAATGAAAGAATCCATTAAGCAGGGGAAATTTAGGGGTTTTTAACACCAAAACCAACTTATCAGCAGTACCTTAAGGGATTCTAGAGAGGAGCAAATGTTCATTAGGGACAAAAACCTCACTGTGCAGTGCTCCTTGTGCATTCCCTCCAACGTTCCGTTCCAAAGCAGTGCAAGCTCTTTGCTTGGCTTTGTGAGCTGCTACAAGTGGTGCTTGTTGGATTGAGGTGAGTGCCCTGGCCGCCTCAGATACACCTGCACTGGCCAACCATGTTCTGTGACTGCTCTGAAAGTAGCATCACAGACTTACCTGAAGTTGGAAGGGACCCATAAGGATCAGTGAGTCCAACTCTCTGCACCTCACAGGACTACCTAAAGCTGAGCCATGTGAACTACGAGCACCATCCAGTAATGCTTCTAGTGGATGATATTAGATCTGGTGGCTCTCACAGCAGATGTTACTCAAACGTTTTTGACTCCTTAGTAATTGAAAATGCATTCAGAGCTCCTGATCACAGGTATCGCCCTTATTTCCCCACCCAACGTGCTGGTTTCCTGCTTCCTCTCTCTGTGGTGTTCAACTGTGTTACGCATCTGGTGCCCACTGCTGCAAATTCAGGGCCCATTTAATGAGTGAAACACCTGGTGTTTGAACATCACTGGGCAGGATGGCAGCCAGTGCTGCTAGCCAACACTATAGATAGTATTTTTGTTTCGTTTCTTGCAACAGATGAGTATCCACGTTGTAAATAGGGAAATGGAGTAAAAGGGACTTGCCAGATTGACTGGCAAACCAGACAGGTGTTCAGGATCTCATGGCAGTGATTTGTCTTTCCATCTTGTTTCCCTCTTCCCCCCACTGTTCCACGACACCACAGAGATGTCTCTTTCAAAGCTTTAATTCAAGTTCAAGTAAAAAAAACTATGCTTACAGTGTATGCTGGAGCTACATCCAAGAGGCAAGGATACAGTAGAGTGACAAATTCCAAGTTATTTACCTTTTGCCTGGAATTTGTTTGTGAATTTATGTAAAGTGGATACCATTTATTTACTCACTGTCTTCTTGGAAGGAGAATACACTGGGTTTGTGTTATAGGCTCATTGTTTTGAGTCATCAGTGTTTAACTCATCTTGCAGACTGCTAATGCATTGAAATAATAAGGAGGCATGGTAAAAAGGAATTTGCTTTGCATGTCTCATTGCAAATGCAATAATAAATCAGCCTTATCCTACAAGATGCTGAGCTCCCCTTAGGAAGTGCCGACAGCACGCTTATCTCCCCATACCTGACATGCACGTAGGAACGTGTTCTAGCTAAAGCAAAGCAGTGAGCTTGTTGAGCTCAGGCATGTGTGTCTGCATTGTATTAAGCAGTGCTATCTGCCACTTACCACTGCTGATTTAATTAGCTCTCACAGCTAGGATGCTTTGATCCAAAGCACCTTTCAGCTATTTGGCTAGGAAGCTGATAGTAAAATGCCTTATGATCCTGCACTGAGCCAGACGTGCTTCTGAAAGGAAGGGTAGGAAATAGAAATGCTTGCTGATTTTTTTCATAACAGCTTGAAATTAATTGTTTTGTGGCAATTAAAAAAGCTTCTCTTACTAATTCAGACTTAGACTGTGAACCTTGGCATCTGGTCTAGAGTGGCATTCTGAGAAATGTCTGTCATTTCAGGGTCTCTTTTTCAAAGGACAGGCAATGGCTTTCCCCTCGAAGTGTTCCTGTGCCCTGTTTGGAAGAGCTGCTGGTACAGGATTCCCAGTGAGGTCTCCCTCTGGAGCAGGGGAATTTGGTGTCATCTTTCACCCGTGTCACTGTCTGACATTAATGATGGTCCCTAGAAGTTGTTGCAGGTTTGGGGAGCTTCCCACGTTGACTTTGGAGGTCTGTGGGCCTCGGTTAGTTGCGGTATTTTTCTAGAGCTCTTCCTGAGGTGCTCCTCTCTGCAAAACCAGGGCTGTCTGTCTAAGCAGGAAGCAACGAGCTTCTGTACTGATGGTACTAAAGAATGGAGTATCCTTCAAAACAGTAGATTCAATCCTGCTTCTGGTTCTGTTTAGGGTTGTTCCTTACTCCTTTCCTTGGAGCAAATGCAGTTCCTTTTTCTTTCTGCTCATTCCCTGCCAGAAATGGGAATATTCATCCCTGTCTTTCCTACTCAGTCTAACCAGCAGCTTTGCTTGCCTCTGCCTGCTTCAGGGTTCTGCAGTAGTTCTCAGTGACCCTGGGACAATATATCCATTTCTACTCCCAGAGCACAGACCAGGCACGAGGGAAAGTTGGCAGAAGTTTGGGAAAAACATAAGTATTGGGTTTGGAGGAAACACAGCAGTGCTCACAGGCCAAGTCAAGCTCTGAATTTCGGCAGCTCAAAGCCTGCTTGGTATAGGGACCTGCTGTGTGTTTTCAGTGCCCAAGTAATCTCTCCCTTGAATGAAGCTGATCTTAACTAGGATGAATGGTTTCACTGCCGGCCTGCCTGCTTATTTCAGGGTTTTCAGTTCTGGTGATACGTTCTGTTAGCCAAATTACTGCCTGATGTACTTCTCGTGTGCTTTCACTCTGCTCTATTTGCTTAGGTATTGGGCTCAGGATGTTTCACTGGGTAACTCCTGTCAGGCCATAACAGGATATTGCCCTTGTGAAAGCCAGTCAATTGTGGGACAGAAAAAGTACTAGTTCTGCTTTAAATATCACCAAAAAGCTCCTGCTCCATACAGTTCTGCCGTTGACACGTCTGGGGAGGGCCATTGTACAAAGACAGGATGCCAAAGCCCTGGCTGCCCTGCAGAGCTGGAATCCAGCACCCACTGAATGACTGCAACCTGGGAGTTTGCCCAGGAGGCGTCGGAGCGAGAGGGGTATGAGGAGGGCAGCAGGTACTGCCCTGCTGCACTGCAGCTCAGCCAGAGCTGCTGCCAGAGCGCAGAACTCTGCGAGTCCTGCGGCAGTGGGGTTCCCATGGGGCTTCCCTGAATAATTAATTCAGGGTTGAGCCCCAAAGTGACACATTTGTTTAATCAAGCAACTTGTGGCTTTTTGAATTGTCTACAATACACTTCCCATGTTTTGTTGTGGTAGGATGTTGCAGTTCTTACTAACCTGAGTCTGAAAGTATGGAATTATGGAATGCTTATGGTTGGAAAAGACCTTCAAGATCAAGTCCAACCATCTGTTCAACCCTACTAGGTGCAACACTAGACCATGTCATCAAGTAACACTAGACCATGTCACCAGGTAAAGCTATCAGAACTTAAAAAACTGCTGCTGTGTTCCTATACCAGTGGCGAGCTCCCACTATAGTGGCATGTTTAGAGGCTGAAGTGGAGTCTCTTAATGTTTTGGTCTTGTCTACTGCATGTCCTTGGCTAGCCACAGAGCACTTTTCACAGGGAATATAGGTCTACTATCCCTATATTACAGGTAGAGAATTTAAGGAACAGGAAAGGAAATGATTACCCAGCACCACTCTTGCTAGAAAAGCGATTGTGCTGTGGCTCCCTTTCCCATTGTTCCTTCCCCAGTTTTCCTCCCTTCTTGCTCACTGGAGCATCACAGCTTTGTTAGCTCTTGTCATCTCCTTTTATTTAGCCTTAGGTAAACCAGATGCTCTCTACTAGAGATTAGTGTTCACTCTTACCCTGGGGAGAAGACAACTGCGTTGATCCTCAGCTCCTGCCTTTGTTTTCTTAAAGTAAACCAGCATCATCTTAGGCTCATTTGTCCAGTTGTGCAGTAGAGTAAAAAACACAGACCAAGGGGATACAGCCTTGTAACAACATTCACAAACCATGAACTAACTTAAATTTGTATGCATTTTCAGTAGCATCCATAATAAAAATATCTGGGCTGGGTATTTAAGGTCTTAAAAGGAGACAGGTGTGATTAATGCTTGCTGTGGTTTCCTTTCTTGTCTCTTGCAGCAGAGTTTTGCTGTGGATTCTTTGTGATCCTGATCCTGGGCAACTTCTGGTTCCTTGCTGTTCCCTACCTGGTATGGCTCTACCTCGACTGGGAAACCCCATGCACAGGGGGCAGGCGGTACCTGTGGGTCAGGAACTGGACTATTTGGAAGTACTTTCGGGAATACTTCCCTATTCAGGTGAGTAAAAGATTTCTCACCTAAGAACTGTAAACATTGGAACAGAGACAGTTTGGATTGCCACAAGCATGGAAAAACACCTAAGACTTGGCTGTGGTAAAGTTCCAGAAGTTACTCCAGGGGGAACTTCACTTCTTTTTAAACATGGGAAGTCTGAGATTTAGTGACAAAAAGGGGCAGGGGCTGATTTTCTGCTTGGATTCTTGGGTAACAAGATAGTGCCTCAGCACAGTAAATGCTGGGTGGGAAATCTTGAGATGCATTTATTTAAACTTTGTTCAGCTGTGAAATGGGACAGTAGTTTAAAGTGCTCAGAAGGAAATGAATTGTCATCAGTTCTGTGTCCTGACAATGTGCAATCTCCACACTTACTGGCTTTGAGAATCCTTCTGAGCTGAGTATTATAATGTCCTCCACTGCCTCTGTTTTTCAGCTTATAAAAACTACAGATCTGAATCCAAATCACAACTACTTACTCGGCTTTCACCCTCATGGGGTCCTGGTAGCTGGAGCCTTTGGAAACTTTTGCACTGGTACAAGTTTCACAGATTTATTTCCTGGGCTTACTCCATATCTCCATATCATGCCTATCTGGTTCGGCTGCCCCTTCTTCAGAGAATACATAATGAGTGCAGGTAGGTAAAAGCAGAACGTTTGGCTGTTGCTCCGTGTTACAGCTTCTGCTTCAAGTGTAAGATGTATTCCTGTACCTGTAAGCAGTAAGTAATGTCACTTCTGAAGGATCAGTGTTGGTGCTGAATTAAACCTCTGGTTTATGATGAACTGTTGTTGCAAAACAAGTTGCCTTTTTTACTTTCACAGAACAGTTCTGGTTTTCCCTTAACTGTAAGACAGCACTGCTGTACAGCTCTTTGCAAGAACAGGGGGGCATATTAATTTATAATGTTATTTAATCATTGCACAGACACTTGTAGAACAAATTGAAGATCTTGTCTTCCCTCAAGGGCTTAAAGTCCTACTCTTTGCAAGTATCTTTGTAGTCAAAAGTTAAATACCTGCTTCTGGCCAAGGTCCCATATTGCAAATCCCTATAATTTTAACAGAGATGTGAACTGTAAAGACAGGAGCCTTTATTCCTCTGTTCTGGGTAGCACTTGTCATAAAGGGGTGATATTCATGACTGATACTGCAGTAATGAAAGTTAACAATAACAAGCAATGAAGTTTGGGGAGCAGAAGAATGTATAATGAATTCAGGACACGTGTTCCCCCACTGTGGCTTAATACAGGAGTTATTAAATGCATTAAACTAGAGCATTTGAGTAAGTACAGGCTGGTGCACAAGGCTCGGTTTGGGAGCCTGATTCCTGCCTGCAACACAGACACTGTGATCTCAGATAAGCTAGTCAACTGCTCTGTTTGTAGAAGTGTGCCTAGGATGTTGTTCAGATTAATATCAGAATTGCATATCCGCTTCAGCATACCTGAGAGTGCCCTTCCAGGCAAAGGCCACTTCTGAGGGGATTCTGCAAAGTTACAGGATTGGCAGTGGTGGAAGATGACAATTTTAAACAGTACCTATCTGGGGAGTCAGCTTCACATGTTTTTTTGCATCTTGACCCATAGGAACATGTTTCTCATCTAGCAGGTAAATAAAACTCCAGTGAAGAGCACGCTATAGAATAGTACAGGTAATGTAGCTTGTAAACCAGAGGGGACCTTTGATATAATACAGGCTATCAGTCAAATCATAAAAGACTTGCAAAATCTTCTGTGTACTGGAAGCCATGCTTCTGGCATGTTTCATCCCCTCAGTCTCTTGCTCCCTGTCCCCAAAGCCTGCCAGGCTGCAGCTGTCAAGATGTGGAAGAGCAGTTGCAGCACTGCTGAGCTGCTGTGGGGTACCCTGCACACAGGCTGATGTCTCTGCCTCAGCAGGGAGGGGACTTGTCCCACGGAAAGACTGGGGTGCTTGTTTTCCCTGCCAGAGGAAAGGCATGCCGACTGGTGAACAAGCACCACTCGGATTATTTGTGAGCCTCAGCTGCATTTTTCAGAGCAAGAGTAACTGTAAAGACATACAAGGCAAATGGAAGTAGATTTTTACTGAGGTCTGAGCTTGCTCCAGTAGCAATCTATTCCTATTAGTGGCCAGCTCTCAAAACTAGATTAATAATCTTCCCCTTCTGGGAGATTTTAATAATCTAGGTTGTAATGTCCCTGATAGGAAGAAAAGCAAGTGGTACCAGGGGATGAAGTCCCTGTTTAGTATTGAAAAGTGCATCATGCCTTGATACTAGCCCTGTGAAAACTCAGAACAATGCAAACTAGGCTTGCTCTCTAGATTAATATAGTCACTTAGACTATATTAATTTGACATGCTGTAATTAAACGTGGCCTCTGGGTGAATGGTACCACTGTGGGCCTTTGAAGTAAATCTTGCGGTATAAAGGAACTCTGGAGGGGGTTACCTGGAAATCCATTTGAAAGGGGATTTTCCAAAGCACCAAGTTCAGAGCAAGGCCTAAGTCCATGTTAAAGGCTTGTACAGCAGTGTGCCTCTGATCAGAGGTATCTGGATCAGCAGGAGTACCAGGAAAGCTCCGTTTTAGCCTAAATAGATTGATGAGTGCCAGGTCCTGGTTCCTAGAGAATGAGCTGATGCAGTCGTTGGGAATGGCACAAGCGAGCCTTTTGTGCTTCTGCTGCTGTCATGCCATTGCCTTAGATGGAGCTGCTGCTTCATAGCAAAGGAGATCAGCTTGGCACTGTAGATACATGTTTCAGTTAACAAGCCCTCTATTCATTCTGCTAAACCCTCTGTGCCTTTGTTTATATGCACCTGCTCTATGGCTTTAGCTGCTGCCTCTCTACAGTATGTGCTGCCATTCGACTCTTCTGTTCCCGGGCACAGACTCTCTCCAAAGGGTGTTAAGCTGGCAGAAGAGCACACTCAACCCTCAAGATCTCAAAACGCCTGTGATAAGCAATTTAACTCCTCAGTGTGAAATCAAAGAACTTACCTAAGACCACATGTATTGCAGGATGAGAGGGTTGGACCCAAATCTTTGAACCCTGTCCTGTGCTGTACTGATTTTGAAACATCATTTAGATATTTAAAAATACTTCTTAAGTTCCATGGTGCTGATATGTTAAGTTCCAGTGGTCACTCTTGAAATGTTTGCTCCTGAAGGAATGGTTTCTGCATCCAAGGAGAGCGTCTCGTACGTGCTGAGTAACGAAGGGGGGGGCCACGCGTCCATCATTGTGATCGGAGGAGCAGAGGAGTCCCTGAATGCACACCCTGGCAGTCTAACCTTGAACATCCTCAAGCGCAAGGGATTCATTAAAATGGCCTTGAAGCATGGGTAGGTGTCCCATCCGGGCTGCTGTAGTAAGCACACTTTGAATACAAATTGATTCTTAAACATAGTTCATGATATATGTAGTAAACTCATCTAACTAGTATTTGAAAGAGTTACTTGTCTAAGAACGTGCAGTTGTCTGCCATAGGAGCCAGTCTGTCCACCTAGATCCAATCTGGGGGTGTTGAAAACTCCCTTTGACTTTCATAATTTGCAAGCAGTAGGTGGTATTAGCATATCTTGGTGTTTTGTTTCGCTTGGTGTTTTTTGCACCAGCAAAGAGTAAGAATTATGAAACAATATTAGTAAACCTAGGCTGTTGTTGCTGAGTGGAGCAGGCATTCTGTCTTCTGAATTGAAGTTACAATACAACAGAATGTTCTTCAGCAAACAAAATATATTAGAAAGCTAGGCCCTGTTTTATCAAATCACTGCAAATTGTGGCCAAGGAAGATTTGTTTTCACCTCTATTCTAGAGACTTTCTTTCAAAGGTTGCTATTTGCAGAAGTAAGTTCCTGGAAATTTTTTTGTGAAACTATCAAGAAGTAACTTATTTTAACAATGAAACAGTCAGTCATCAGTATGTTACTAAACAGAGATGGTATTAATATCTTTTGAGTGATTTACACAGTATTAACCACTGTGTGTGTGCTGGACTGGGCTAGGTGTCTCATATACCAGAAATATTGGAACCAAAGACTTGTTCTGCTCAGCTTTGTGAACAGCTCCCAGGATTATATCACAGAATGATGGGGGTTGGAAGGGTTGGGGGACAGAGAGTTGGTTTGTATTTTTGGTTGGGTTGGGGTTTTTGTTGGAGTTTGGGTTTTTTTGTTGGTTTTTAAATATTTTTTTTTTAGCATGTCCATAAATGTCAGAGCACAAAGGTTGGTGTTTATCTCTCTACACTGATTTGGATTGAGAAACTAGATACACCTGTGCCTCTTGTGGCTTGGATTTCAAAAGCACCTCCAATGCACAACAAGATCAGGGCACTTACAAAACACAGGAATGGCCACTTCTTCCCTTATGAAGTCCTTTGTTTCAAATGGTGGTCCTCCTCTTTCAGACAGAGGTGTAGCTGTCTAGAGCACTCCTGGTGGGTTGTAATGCCTGTCTCTGCCCGAGCGACCTCACACCTACACCTCACACGTGGTCACCTTCACCTCCAGGCTGCAAGTCACAGAATCACCAAACATTAGGGGTTGGAAGGGACCTCAAAAGATTGTCTAGTCCAACCCCTCTGCCAGAGCAGGGTCACGTAGACTAAATCACACAGGAGATCCTGGGACTGAGCGTGAAGCGTAGGAATCCTGAGTTCCTTTCTGCTTGGCAGTGGGCAGCAGGGAGGTGTGACTCCAGCCGCTGCAGCTCTTGCAGCACTGTTGGCCATCCTGAGCTCTTGCCCTAAGACTCTGCATCCAGGAACTGCTGCTGGCTTTAACGTTTAGTTTCTAACAATTTACAAAATGTGAAATAAGCCTCCAACTCCCATGGAAATGGAAGGGTGCAGAGAACCACCTGCCATCAGTGCCTCTGTGTTTCTGGTGCTTGTGGTCTGCACCATCAAATAGCAAGGGAGGAAGGGGCAATGCAGAGACCTGTGCTCTCTGACCTGGGCTCCTGCACTGCCAGCACAGAGAAGCTGTGGTTCCTCAGTCAGGAACTTGTCAAATGTGGTCTCACTATGTCAGCAAATGTCCCCCATGCTTCTGGAAAAGAAGTTTTGGTCCAAGGTAGTACAGATATCTGATATGAAGTGAAGAAATCCTAAAGACATGAAGCAAATGATGAATCAGCTAACTTATCTTTCGTTTCACAATCCTAAGTTACTTATTTCTCTGTCTCAACCTCCTACATAGCATCTTGCAAAAGCCTTCACCAGATTAAAACAAATCCCACAGTCTCAGAGTGTTATTGCACCACAAGATGTTCCTGTTTGTCGTAGTGTTGTAGTAAAAAGTGGAGTATTTACACAGGCACAGTATGTACCAGTCATTTTGGTGATTCCTTTACAGGTGGCTGGGTGATGTACACTCTATTTGAAAGAGAACCTTTGAGCAGAAGCGAGTTGGAATGATAGTCTTTGGGGGCCCCATTGCTTGAGAAGCTGTAGAAGCAGTTGTTTTGTCCATACAGGTGACTTTTGATTGTCCACAGTACTTCCCAGTCAGCTCCCTCCTCAGAGCATCCTCGGGTGCTCAGAGCTCTGCAGTAGTTCATCCTGACAGTATTATGGCAATGCTGCTGGTTTACAGCAAGGTTCTTCTCAAAGATAGCATAGGCTGAATGGAGCTACGATATAGAAGCTTAGACTTAAGTAAAGCAGAAAAGCACACCCCTGTATCCTTCAGAGACTTCTAAAGATTAGAGAAATTACCTAATTTCCCTTTAGCCTGTGTAGAACACTACTTAATGAAACTAAGCACAAATCAAAAAGCATACTGCAATTGAGGGTGTAAATATAGGGGTGGTTTTGCCTCTTGGAGGCAACTGCACTGATTCCATCAGCAGAAGTAGTTTGCCCAGGAGCTAGTCAGTGCCTTTCCTCTCAAGCCAATTAATGAACTGAATGAGAATTCATTTGGCTGTGAAGGAGCCAAGTGAATCAGTGTAATTTCTGTGGGTAGGATCTGACCTCTGGTAACAGTGGATTAAGGCTGGGGTTTTAGAAGAAGTCTGGCAGAAGCGGGGTTTCACTGTGAGTCGGGCAGCAGAGGATTTGGCACTGGGCTCACCCCTCTGAGGGTGTCTGGCTTTCCTCATGGCTTCTCTGCTGAAATCAAACGCATCACTCGGGTCAAAAGGCAGAGGGGAGCCAAGGCCTGGCTTTGATGCTGCCCAGCTGGGAGCATTACAAGGTTAGCAGGGAGGCTTCTTGGCTCGCCAGAGGAGAGGGCACAGTGCACAGGAACGAGGGTGGACGTGCTGAAATTGTGGTGGATAAGATCATAATTATGACATATACAATTATTCATTTTTATGAACAGCTGTGACAGGTAGTAACCAGCTAAATACAGCCCAGAGCAAGGTGCTAGTTACATGCCAATTGATTTTTAAAAATACCCAAAACTNCAAAATCCCAAAGCAGCTGCTTATGGGAAGAGTTGAATGCCTGTTACTGATGAAGTCTGGAGCTGCTAAAGCTTTCTGTGCTGGTTATTGTGAAACCATTTCCATGCTGTTGATGTGAACTGCGGTGCAAGGGCAGGCTGCTCTGGGGTTCTCAGTGTGGTCATTGTTTTACAGGGCTCATCTGGTCCCGGTGTTTTCCTTTGGGGAAAATGAACTGTTCAAGCAAGTGGCAAACCCCAAAGGCTCATGGCTGAGAAACATACAGGAGAAGCTGCAAAAGATAATGGGCTTTGCTTTACCGCTGTTTCATGCTAGAGGAGTATTTCAGTACAGTTTTGGCTTAATACCTTACAGGCAACCTATTAATACTGTTGGTAAGTTCCCCATGCCTCTTCTAATGCTGTTGTAAAGGTTTAAAAATGCTGGTGTGCTACTCATACCTCTGCTAATTTATAGATCTGTTCGAACAGAAATGATTGGTTATTGTGCATCTGAAGCAAGGATGTGAGGTTTAAAATAAATGTTCCCTTTTTTTTTTTCCCTTAAATTCCCATCCTCTCACTTTTCCCTTTCTGTCCCAGGCCAAATCTTATTTTCCATTGGCAGTTTTTCATGGGCTTCTATCCTCAGCAGTCCTCAAGGAAACCCAAGAGGCTGTCCAGCCTGTACCACAGGGCTGCCGCAGCTCTGCAGCCACTGCTGCGGATTCTGGATGCTGCAGCTTTGTAAGACTCCTGCCACCTGCATTTCGTAGCCCTGCAGAGAAGCAGCAGTTGGGCTTTTTGGCTGACACACGGGCACTGTGGTGGTGCTCCAGAGCAAGGCTTCTGGAAGGGGCTGGTACAGACCTGACTCAGCGCTCCCCGGGACAGGGCAAGATGGAGGAGGGAAGGGAGAGGGCACCCCGTGTCAGCTCTGCCACCGCCCCTCAGCGGGCTGCGGCTTAGATGGCATTGCTGCTCCCTAGGGTGCTTCTGCTCCTTTTGGGGTTTTTTCCCCATGTTCAATCAAGAGCATGCATGCCATGTTGACAGGCAGTTTGGAAGAGAGTTTTTTTCTCCCCAAAAGCCTTTGTCCCTGGTTGTCTACTCTGACTAGAGTGTAGGAATGAATGTATATATATATTTTTTTTTCTTTGAAATGGCTTTAACGAATGCTGTTGACACCTACTCCTTTAAAAAAAAAAAAAAAGCTGTGCTGGGCATCATGCAAAGGGAACAGCTATCTATCTCTCTATTTCAGATAAATAATTCCTATGTTCTGAGCCGAGTCAACTAATGAAGCCTGTTCCCACAGAAAAGCAACTTGAGCTTTTCTGGTATTCCACAAGGGACGCTTAAGAAGGCCTCTCATTTAATGGGGGGATGATTTGATTTTTAGTATGGAACAAATTAAAATACTTAAGACAAACATGCAGCTGTTTATGTTAAATTTCACGCAGATCTGCATCTTATCAGCGCCTAGATTTAATTTTTAAAGCCCACATTGTGCACAGGTGGGCTAAAAATGTCACTTATTTTAAAGCCAAAAAGCTTTCAAAGAACTAGAATGAGAGCAATATATTTTCTGCAGTTTTTTCTTGGGCTGATGACACTGAGAGTGTGTTGAAGCTTGAAGCATCTTTCACTTTGAGTAAAATCTTCATCACTGTAATATTTATTGCAAGGACAGAGGTGGTCCATGGCTAAAGCGTGGGAGTGCATCAAATCAACAAGACCAGAGTTTTGCAACAGAGTTTGTTTGATCTCAAGAAATCCCTTACCTCTGGTGTCCCTGCATTCTTGAGGGAGATCTCGGTGTGGCTCAGCACGGCTTTGAAAGTGTTAGCTCCGCTCCTGAAAGCTGCAGGGACACGCTGAGCTCCACCCCAGCCAGTTAGCCATGCTGACAGCATGGCTGGGTAGTTTCCTCCTGGTTCGGGAGCCATGGGTCCAAGAAGCAAGGGGATGCAAGTCAGCAAAGCCAAGGTCCACGGAGTAGTCTGAGTGGTTTTGGCTTGATGAGTGAAGTACTTTTGTTTTTCTTAAATTATTACAGCTTTTCAGAAATAGTCAACTCTGAAATCCCACACTAGGCAGGTTGCTTAAAGCTGCACAGAGAATTAGGGAGATGAATACAGTTTCCAGTCCCCCAAGAAGTCTCCACTCTTCAGAGAAGAGACTGCTGCAGAAGGGCTGGGGGGTGCTTTGGTGTTTCCAGTTGTGCTTCTGGAAATCCTGTGTGGGAAGTGTATTGATTTCATTCCCCCTAAGTTATTGCCCAGTCCAGGGCTGGGCTCCCACCCCTGGCCACGTAAGTCGGAGTTTCAGCACTGTGTAGGGTGAGAGCTGTTGGCAGCCAAACCCGCCGCAGGAAGGTGCCGAGTCAGGCCCTTTGTGGTTCTGGCTAGATTTCCCTTCCCTTTAGTCAACACCATCCAATTTGAGGTGGCAACATCTGTTGAAAGGGATTTTCAGGTGCCTCTCTGAAAGCTCCTGGGTGCTCTCTGCTTTTCTCCAGACTTCCTCTGTAATCTCAGTCAGGCCTATTAAGCTCTCGGTGCCTCCAGTATAAGAACAGCTGTCAAAATCTGTGATGATTGAACAACACAAGGAAGACTGAGATCGTGGGAAGCTTCTCTTAGCATATTGCAGGCTTTTGAGCCGTAGCTGTTTGCGGAGGAGGAGGCTGCCCTCTGGACTTCCGTGGAATTACCTCCCATGCTCCCTCTTGCTCTCACTCACAGAGCAAGTAGCAGGCCTTGCACAGTGCCTCATGCCTGGAGAATGCTTCAGCTGGAGTGATACTCCTGGGCAGCACGAGGTTTAGAGACCACTCACAGGGTTTGGGGGTTTTATGTGCTAACCCCCTCTAGGCTGCAGTAGCCCACAACGTTCCTGGTGCTGGTGTAGCAATGCCTGTTGGGAATAAATTGGAGGATACTTGCATTTCCTTCAGCCCTATCTGTGTGGCTGTGTGGTTGAGGGTAGCTCTGCTCTCTTGGGCATCTCCCTCACCCCGGATGCCTTTAGTGATCGATGCAGAACAGACCACGGTGAGAAGCTACAGTTTTTAAATGCTGTTTGAGCTTGTGCTGCACTGCCCCAGATGCCAGAGAGCACGTGGCCACGGGATTGCATATTGAGGTGTAAACTGCTCCTTTGAGTTAGAGCTTAACCCCCATCTTCTTATTTGCTCTTCTGCTGCCAACCTGAAATGATGGGAGGCTTAAGTTCATTTTGTCTGAACTTGAGCAAAAGGAAGGAGCCAGACCTGGGGCTGGGGTTTGTGAAAGGCAGGATCAGGGCAGCGCTGGGGTTCTGCCACCTCGCAGGGAGGTGTGGTGGAGCTGTTGCAGGAGGGAGGTGTCAGCGAAGCTAATGCTGCTGCTGTGCTTGATTTACAGTGGGAAGCCCGATCCCTGTAAAACGGAACTTGAACCCCACTGCTGAAGAGATTGAACAGCTACATGCATTGTACCTACAGGAACTGAGAAAATTATTTGAAGAACACAAAAGAAATTACGGGATCCCCGAGCACAAATCTCTCATCTTCGAGTAGCAAATTACAATGTGTAATTCCAGACCTCACGGGGAAAAAAAACAGTGTATGCTGAAAGATGTCTTTCTTGCAATCTGTATTTTGCAATCTGTAATTATCCTTGTGTAAGGAATAATGTTGAGAGGGGATTATTAGATGATTTATTGGTTTTTATCTTACTCTTGGGGGGAGGGGGGAATAATCCTTAGGGTGTAAGCCTCGAAGCCAGTGCTGTTTTGAGTTGCCCTTTTAGGTTCATCTATACTAGAGATACTAGTGAGAGACTCAGCACAGATGTTCTTACCACCATGGTGCCGAACCACAGCTTGAGCAGAGGACGTGGCTCCAGCATGAGATCACAAGCAAGAGATGCCAAAACTCAAGAAGTCTGTGATTAGAAGTTGAGAGACTTACCGGCATGTATCAAACATTTCATCAGGCTGCTCTCTGAATATCAAAAAGCCCTGCTGCTCTTCCACAGAAATGAAGGTGTAATAATTGAAAACATACAGGGCATTTACATGTGGATTCAAAAATAAATAGGAGCTTTCTGCCCTGAACGGGCTATCGCTGAAAGCAGTCTGTCCAAACCATGGAGCAGAGCAAAGGAGGAAGAACAGCATGTTCTGTGTGTATGTACATGCTGGGTCTTGGGAAACGCTGAGTGATGGGACTCTCTTTTTTTTGGACAAGCTGTGCTTTGGATTGCCAGTTTGGAAGAAACAGCAGCTTGGTTTTGTAGTTCCAGCCTCAGAGGAGATGACAAGCACAGGACAGGAGAGGTGCAGCGAGGAAGCCAGTGGGGGAATCGTGTGAACTTTACATCTTGTGCAAAGTAAAAACCATCGGATGCCAAGTCCTTCCATGGAAGGAAGGGGAGCCCAGTTTGTTCAGTCTAGTTCTGATGCTTCACCAAGGGAAATGTACCTGATATGTGCCTTTTTCTTCTCTGCTGGTAGATGTGTGGAATGGAAGCACGTGCAAAGCTGTGCCGAGGCAGTGCCAGCACAGCTCTGGGGTGCAGCAGGTTATGAGGATGCTTTGCATTTAAGCCAAGTGCCTACACTTGCAGGAAGGTGTATCCTCTTAGTTGAAATACCTGGGTCTCTGAGCTGGTGGGGCATATGATGAGAATTATGGTATATTATTGCATTTTTTGCAAGACAGATTGTTGTATTTCTCAGCGCTTTGTATCTGCCCGTGGACTTCACAGACCTGGTTTTATTCAAGAGTATTTGGTTTTCTTTAACCAGTCCTGGTGCCTGAATTTTACATCAGTTAGGTGCTCTGACACGACATGTGGCTTGGTGGGCAGCTGGGGGTGACTGCAGCCAGGTCAGTTTGGCACTGGTGTACCCTGGGAACAGCGGTGCTGGTTCCACAAAGGCACTGGACACATGTCCTTGCTGGGCTGCAGTCACCTCAGAAGAAATGCAGCTGGGGATTTGAGGGAAAAATTAAATCTCTGGAGAGAAAAGAATGGAAATATCATGGCTCCTGAGGAATGGACTCCTGATGAACCAAAGCCAAGGAAATACTTGCCAGACAGAGCAGATGAACAGCAATCTGATGTGCTCCAAAACCCTTCCAGCAACAGGTTGCTTTCCTTCGGATGGTGTTCCTTCTAGTCCCTACCCACCAGTCAGAGGGGACCAGCTCTGAACAGTGGATCCTGCTCTTGTTTTCTCTAGGATGACAGAGGTCTTCCTGGGAGCTCTGGCTGGAATTCATGATGCCTGAAGAAGACCCCACTCTTCCCTGGCAGACTGCTGTCCATGTGCCCACAGTTGATCTCTACTCTGCTTGAGCTTTCTTGGTGCCACATGTGCTTGCTCTCCCTTCTCATGATGATCATCGTGGTGTAGACAACTTAATTCCTCACGCTGTGTCCATCTTTCCCTGGGTTAAGATCTCTGAAGGACTATGTATGCATACAGAATATTGAGTGGTGGCTTATTGTTCAGCAGAAACAGGAATTAGAAGGAGGGCTCAAGAAGAGAAAGTTTTGTGATTCTGGATGTTTAACACAAGCTTAAGATCAGGATTTGGTCTTTGGGTCTTGGAAGGGCATGCATCTGGGGAGGTCAATTACAGTAGGGTTGATACCTGGGAGGAGGTCTTTAGGGTCCTGAGGATGGTAGTAAGTGATGAGCCCTGAGTAGTCATTTTTGCTTAGTCAGCTGTGAGAAATTTCCTTTGGATTTGTTGTTTTGCTCCCTGCCCTGGTGAGTCGTGCTGATTATTCATGAAAGAAGAATTTGGAGTCTGTGTCAGATGGTTCTCTCCTAGATCATCTGCTCTAATGAGGTATGTCCTCTCATTCTCAGCCTGCTCTTTACCCATTACCCTAATGATAGAGGCATTCAGGATGTAAACTTAAAAGTGTTGGGTTGAGGATAGGAACTAACAAGGGATTGTTGATCGAAGTAGCCCACACTTTTAGGGAATATGCAGATACTGATTTTGGGGCAATACCAGGTCCAGAGGGTACCCAATGAACAGGCTTACCTCTGAATTCCTTGAGGATGTTATTTCTGGGCTCTGAATGCCAGCTGGGGCAGGCAGAGCAAGCAGGGGTTGTGTTACTCTGACTACTGAAATTTTCATGGCTTTGTAACACCAGAAGATGGAGAAGAAAACACGATCTCCAAGCCACTTAAATAGATGTTGTTGCTTGGTAACTTCTGCGTGTTGCTGGTAATAGTCCTTCCAAACTACCTGTTATTAACAAATTGCCTAGTGTATCTAGGAGGAATTTAAAATAGAATAGCAGTCTCTAGACCTGATGGGCACGGTGTCATCTAAAACCTTTCCCTCTGTGTTAGTGCGTGGCTTTGTAAAACGGCCCTGCAGTACTGAGCCTCGAATCTAGAGCCCTGGAAGCTGTAGAGCAGCTGTGGCTGGTGCAGGCACCGATCCTGCCGCTGCTGCAGGTTCCCACGTTCGGCAGAGTAACTATCAGCACTGTCTGGGGTCCCAGTTCGTGCTTGCAGAGCAAGAGCAGGTCCCAGCAGGAGTGGTGACACCCTCTGCCCTGGCTGTGGTCGGAGGAAGGGGGTAGTGCTCAGACTTCTGGTAGGGCGTCCTCATTTGGTGGGGTGTTTCTCTTTGTGCCTTTTCCTGTCAGAGGTAACGCCAGGGGTGCTACTCAACAGGAGGGTGCTCAGCCTCTGCCCCACGCGAGCGCTGCCTGGCCGGCGTGTTCCAGCTGACAGCGCCTGCCTGTTCCCTTGGGGGTGAACATGTCTCTGCCAAATTCCCTTTGCAACAAGTCTTTATACATCAATCCTTGAGAATTTTTACTTTGTGAACTACAGAGGATGTTTTACACTTTGTAACTCTTTGTGGTACCTGTGAAACATGAATGTCAGTTGTTTCAATGACGGCTGTGGCAAGGAGGGGTGAGATAATAAAGGTTTGTACCAACGTGTGCTTGTGTTGGCTGGGATTTGAATATGCATCCCTGCTAATGGGGAAGGGCTTCATCCCTCGGACCTTCAGAGCCTGACTGAGCTCAAGGTTTATGGCTGAGGCCATAATCTGCTGAGAAATGTGGGAGTAAGGAAGGCAGGTGGATTGCTCACTGCAGTCTCCTGAGGGCTCACCTGAAGCCAGGTTCCTGCTGATGGTCAGGGGAAAAGTGGTCCTTGTCCATGGTTGGGCTGGAACATCTCGCGGCCAGGAACACAGTGTGAAGGGGTGCAGCAGGGAAACCAGAGCATGGCAGGCTGGGTCGTGACTGAGAAACTGGTGACAGGAGCTTTTGGAGTTGGATTCAACTCAAGTTTTAGCATAAGTTTGGATTTTAAGTAAAACTTGCATGAAGGAGTCCAAGCCTTATTAGCTGTAGTGTAGAAAGGACAAAGCCTCAGTGCTAAGAACGGGGGAAATAAAGAGCTGCTGGGAGTGAAAAAGTGTTGCAGTCATCTGATGGAAAGAAAAGAACCAGCCACTTTAAACCAGTTATCTGCAGGAGGGGTTTTTGCAAGTATGACAATGTTTGTCATCATTACTAATGACGTGGCCAGGTATGAATTCCCAACCTTGGTAAAGACCAATTGTGTTTTGTTACTCTTTAATTCTTTGTGGGATGATCCCACGTTGCACCTCTGTATTCTATACAGGGGGAAATAGCTTCAAAAGGGAAGTGGCCTTGGGTTGCTTTGGAGTAGTCTCATCACACCTGCATATGTGCAAGCAGGAGATGGTTTATTGATGTCATGGTTTATTGGTGGATCAACATCCCATCCTGTTTTTGCTGAAATGCTAAAATGAAGGAAATTGTACCTGTAAACCAAGAAATGGAGGGAAACAAGGAATGGAGACCAACCAACTCTTCACGCTTCCTGAAGTGCTGTGGCTGCCCCCGTCCCGGCGATGACTGCTTGCAGTAGGTAAGTGATGTTCCCTCCGTACGCGGGTAGCTGACTCTGAAGGGAACCGTGTGGCCTGAGAGATGTGGTTGGTTTTTCAGTTAATGTTTCTTATGGTTGGTACTGGTTTTGTGCCAGCTGAGCTGCTGGAGCACTGCCTATATTGCAGACCCCAGCAGCCCCTCATTGTGTCTCAGTTCAGCAGGGTGTGAGGAGAGCTGTAGACATGGAAGAGAGGAGAAAAAGGAGGACATTTGTTTAATGTAGTCACGTGTTGGAGAGATACATTCATCTAGAAAACGTGGTTGAAAGGTGAGGAACTGTATCCTTTCTGGGGTGCCTTCCATACCCTAACAGTGAGTTTCTCAAGTGGCCTGAGCCTTTTGCAGCACAAGGAGGAAGGGGTCCATTCCCTTAACATGTGCTGGGATCAAGGAGTGCTTGCTGCCTTTGTACGCTCGGTTTGGCTGATGTCTGACCCTGGTGCTTTTCTGCCTTGGGCAGCATTAACAGCTACAGCCATGAGCCAAGTAACACCTTCTGTGTGTGCAACTGGTTTTCAGCTGTGTTTCCTCCCGACACGGATGGAGGCCCCATTGCTTTCTGAATGGCAGTGATGAAATTTAATAAACAGGTTGAGAAGAGCTGGCAGCCGCCGTGCTGGGCTCTTTCTTGGCTGGTGCAGCGGTGTAACCTTTCCCTTCTGCAGCCAGTGAGCAGTATACAAAGGGAGAGAACGGGTTTGCTGACAGGAAAGCGGGCAGAGCAGAGGCTCCCCTGCAAAGACAGGGGTTGCAGTGTTCTGAGGAAACAACTGGCTAAGGGCAGAGTCTTAGGCAGAGTGATATGTGCTCTTAAATGCACTGAAGTAAGACCCCCATTAAAACCGAATCACTAGGTTGGAAAAGACCTTAGAGATCATTGAGTCCAACCATGCCTTCTACTGAACCATGTGCCTGAGCACCTTGTCTTTTAAACACACGCAGGGTCGGTGACTCAACCCCCTCCTGGGCAGCCTGTTCCAGTGCCCGATAACCCTTCTGGTGAAGAAGTTTTTCCTAGTGTCTAATCGGAACCTGCCCCGGTGCAGCCTGAGGCCGTGCACAGAGCCTGGTGGGTGGGTTGGTTGCTCGGCTCTGTGCCTTTTCTCCAGGGTTTCGCTGCATGTGAACAATGTAACACTCATTTTTTCCTGCCCAAAGCGAGCAGCTGCCCCCCGGTGCCTCCCGTCCCGCCGGGGGCAGGGTAAGCGGAGCGCCCGGGCCTGTGTACAGCGCAGCGGAAGGCCGAGCTCACGCGTGGCCGTGGCTGCGCTCGGCAACGCCGCCGCGTCCCGCCTGAGGCTGCCCAGACCGGGGGAGGTCCGGCTGGGTGCCGCCGGGAAGCGCTCGGCGCGGCCCAGGCCGCCCCCTCCCCACGGGAACGGCCCCTGGGAGAGACCCGCGTCCGGGCCTGTGCGGGGGCCACGATACCGCCCGGCCGCGCCGCTAGGTGGCGCCGCCGCGCCGCGCCCGGTACCGGGACGAGGCGGGGTATGGAGCGGCGCCGAGGGCCTCTGTGAGTGCGGGGGGGGGGTGTGTGTGCGTGCGGGGTGTGTGCGGACTCCGCGGGTTCGTGGAGGCACCGGCAGCCCCCTCCGCAGGCGGCGAGTTGCGGCGAGGGGCCTCTCATCCCGGCGTTACGGGTCCCTTCACCGCGCCCCACGCGAACGCTTGGCGCCCGCACGCCCATGCCTCCGGAGGCGTGGGAGCCCCCGGCACCTTTCGGGCTGCCAGGGATAGAGGCAGGTCCCGTACCGAGAGGTGCGGGCAAGGCTGGGCTTTTCGGGCCCGCGCACTGCGGGAAGCAAGGCCAATGTCAAGTGTGGGTCCCCCGAGTCCGTGCAGGCTGAGGCGCAGGAGCCAGGCTTCCCCGGAGAGCCCGGCTTTGCGGCTTTTCAGTGTCATCGAGCAAATTCTGAAACCGGCACCGAATTTTGGACTCAACCTGGTCACGAGAGTCCCAGGTGAATACTGCAGGGTGCCGAGAACAGCCACTGACCAGTCCTCAGGCCAAAGGCCAGGACAGTGTAGGATGCTCTGGCATTTCTGTCCCTGTACAGCGGATTTGAGCTCACGCTGCCCAAGCAGGATGAAGGGGTGCCCAGGGGTCCCCTGCCAGGCTGCATGCCCGTGGTCTGCAGTGCGGGCTGCAGAGTGAATCCTGCTTCTGCTCCCTTCCAGAGCAGGAAACCAAGGCCCAGCAATGAGAAGGAACAGTGGAGGAGGCAAGTTGCCCTTGCTGCTCCTGCCTGGGGCAGCCATGGGTCTGTTGCTTGCTCAAGCTTTGTAGAGTTAATGCACTGACTGCCTCTGTGCTTCTCACGTTTGCGTTCTAGCACTGGGGAAGGTGTGCTGCTCGAATGCATTCATTCCCTGCTGCTATCTCATCTGCCTCCATCATTTTTCCTTCTGGCTCGGTGTTTTGCCTGAAAAATTTCTTTCTCTCTCTGACTCTGTAGCACATCAGTTTTATACTTGAGGCTGGGAGGAGGAAGGAAAGCAAAAAATCCCCAGGTAAAACAACTGTTGCTGCACTGGAAGCTGTTTGAAACACGTCATCACTTTTTGTTCTTCAGCAAAAAGGAAAAAAAAAGATCTGGTGAAAAAATATGCAACGTTCTCACACTGGAAATGTGTTTCTGTCAGAGCAGGGTTTATTTTTCAGTGTGTTCATCCCTTGGAGCCTCTCTCCTGAGCCTCGCTCTGCCACCCTGTACTTGCCATGTTGCCTCCATGGGATGCTTTTGCCTCCTTCATTTGCGACTTTCTGTTCCAGCGCCGTGTGAGGTGCGTGGCTCAGCTGAAGACCAGCCGATATGTTGGCTGCCTTCTCCTGCCAAGGCAGAGGTAACCCCTGCCCCCCACCTCTTGGGGTTCACCCTGTCCTTGGGGATAAGCAGAGAGGAGTGGGGTGTCTGGTACTGGAACAGGTCTTGCCATGGTGGCTGAGATGTCACCCCTCTGCTGCCTGCCCCAGCTTCCCAATGGACGTCATCGCTCCCTTAGGAGAGCTGGTCGGACAAGATGCCTGTCCACATCTCCGCCTGGCATCTCACCGCAGCCATCACCGACACTCCAGCTGGCAGTAACTGGCAGCGGCAGGAGGAAGAGGCAGGTGTAGATAGGAATGTCTCTGGCTGCCACCAAGACTTGTGCACATTCACCTGTGAGCATCCTCCCGGGAGAGCATCACTGCGACACTGTGCACGGGAGGTCCCAGCTGGGAGGTTTGAAGGCAACCTGAGCTTCAGCCTGAGGTAGGTGGCTGCAAGTCTGGGAAGCTTCTGTTCATCCCCAGGCCCCAGGGCTCCAGCCAAAGCATGCCGCGCAAGGTTAGAAATTTCCAGACACTTGTTCATCTTTTAATGTCATGTCTCTTTTCCTTGCTACATCTCATTTTTCAGAACACAACTGACTAAATTTCTAATGTTAAAAAAACCCTTCAACAACCTAGTGATGTGATCTATATTCAATTAATTTTTATTTAATAGTGATTCAATTTTACTGCACCTACAAGTTGCATGGAATAAGAAAGTCTTTAAAAATGTGGACGTTTAGTATCCCGTGCTGTGACTCTCAGCCAGCAGCAGACAGCCTTATTATCTCTTCTGTTGCTATTGCCTCCATCGGACAAAACTGTGTCAGCTGCAAACCAGTGAGAGAAAAGGCTGTAATTTGACCATAAAATCTGCTGCAGTGGAAAATATTTGCTTAACTGTCATATAATGCTTGGGGGGGAGGAACTGGGCGTTATCACCGTAGCTGGGTTACCAGTGGTGTCGTATGAAATGCTGTGGTCCTGGCTGCCACTTAGGAATCGAGATAACCGCCACCGTTTGCCCCTCCAGAACAGGAAAAGCATTGTTGGAAATCCTGAAATACTACATGCCATTAATTTCTGGAATTACCCATCTGAGCACACTGCATCTGCACTCTTTTGGGGTGTAAACAGGCCCTGTGCAAACACACGTTGATGCCAAAGGACGTTTTGCCTGACTACCGGCTGTAAATAAATCCAATTAGGCTGGATGAGAGTCGCTAGAAGCTGCAGTTCCCAGAAGCCATTCACCTTTCCCCAGGCTCCTGCCTGTTGGGAGGGCTGGCTGCTCAAACTGGGCAGCTTGTTTCAGTCTGCTGGTATTCATTTGGATGGAAACCTGTATTGGGATTTTGGGCACAATGTGAACACGGCAGCTAGTGGTGTGATGTCATTCCGGCTCGTATCTTGAAGGAGAGGCTGTCTTTCGTGGGACTGTTCTTCCATGTTTTTCATCTGAGTGTGCAGAAGTGGGGCAAGGGGTCAAAGCAAGGGGTGCAGCACCTTCCTTAAACCTGCCTGTCATGTCTAGCTTTTGTGTCCACCTCCTATGTCCTGACAGGGACCAAGGAGCAGCGTGAGAGGTTCCTGTTCATGGTGCTGATGGGCATCTCCTGCCTGTGAGTGAGTGTGACACTCTCACAGAGAGCGGTTTCCCAGCCTGTTACATCAACTGCGCTCCAAACAGTAGCCGACAGCGCTAATCTGCATTACGTGGGATTAAACAGGCACAGTAATTAACTTGCATAAGCGCTTTAGCAACTTTTGGCCTTTGAATGGCAGCACATCCTGTATACTGGGGTGCAGAGGCTCTGCAAGGTGGGGAGAGGACGTTGGGGAGCTGGGGAGAACAAAACGAAGCTGAAATTTCAGCTGCAAGCAGCAGTGAGAGGGAGAAGGGAAATACCTGTTGCCATTTGTGAGGCGTCAAGGCGTGCTCAGTGTCCCACAGGGGCATTGCAAAGCAGTGTGGGCTCTGGGACCCACAGCCCACGCTGAAACCCAACTTCTGGGCAGAAATGGCCCCTTCCAGTCCTGTGCCATTCCCGTGTGGGGAGCAGAGCTGTGCTGAGGAATTTACTCCTCCAGTTTTACAGCACTGACTCACTCAAATCGTAACTTACACTAGTTCTTACCGTTACGCCTGGGAGATTCAGTTTGGACACGCACCCCTGCGCTGGAATAAAATGCCAGTGCAGAGGTGTCAATGATTCCCCTGCTGCTATCCTTGGGTTCTGGACTTTGCTCGGTGTCTGTAATGTGTCCGTTCCCAGAAGGACACAGAAATAGGTCCTAGGAGCACCTTGAGCACCTCGTCTCCCTCTGAAGACAACCACTGAACCACTGGTAGGTAAGGAAAGCTCTGGTCCTTATTTTGGTTTGGACAGGCTGTCAATGGAGGTAAAGCTATAAGTGAGACTGTCACCAACTTGGGTCTTCTTTTCTAAGCATCAAAGCAGGTAGAGTTCCTAGATTTCTCTTTTAGACAGTAATTTGTGTTTGAGAGGCTGGTATAAGCTCCACAATTAATCTCTTTTATAAGAGATGGGAAAACGAAAGGGGCACATTATTTATTGGGAAACTGCTAGTGAAAACCAAAGCACGTAAAAAAATGATCTGCACTTGAAAGAGTGAAACCTAAAGCATGAATGTAGCAGCATAAAGTTACCTTGGAGTTCAACTCATTGTTTTACTGTCCGGAATCCTAAGCTCTGTGTCTGTCTTCTACAAGAATCTCTTCACCTGGTTTTGTATGGTGAGAGCCTGGCGCTTCAAACCTTTGGGGAACAGGTCACTGATCTGGGTACCTGCATGGAAATCCTTGTATGTCTGCAGTCCTTCACAGTGGCAGCTGGATGGTGATACTGACGTGGCTGATATTTATATGACATTACTATAAAAGTTGCTAGTGCTATATGTGATGTGTCCTTTTCAGCGTTGGAAGGACGTGATTCCAGTACTGCTTGACTAGATCACTGTGTTTGCTGTGCAGGATTTCACAGGGCAAGATGGACAGGGCTGGAGACAATAGAGCAGAGTGTGAAATCACCTCGTTCCATGTGAAGTTGCCAATCCCATGCCGTTGCGCTTTGTGCACCGTCGCATTGAAAGAGATCTTGTTCTTGAGTCTTGTGTCACAGGACCCTCCTGATGCCTGATATAAATGCAGCTTCTCTGCTTGTGGCAGAGAGGTATTTGCCAAAGGGCGTAACTGCAGCTCTGTGTGGCGATTTAGGATGCTCCTGCAAGGTGAGGCTGTGGGGTGCGATGTTCTGCCTTTGCTTGCAATCCCTGTTCAGCTTGATGCCATCCCTGACCCTGTCTGTGTGGCAGGCGGGCTGCTCTGTCCCATGCTGGTTGAGGAGCAGTCAGGCACTGCCTCCCCAGTGTGAGGGATCTACAAGGGCATCTAGCCTGCTTTTGCATGTCTGTGTCCCACCACAGCGCCCTGTGGCTGAGTCAGGGGAGCGAGAACAAGGATGGCGACAGGCAGTGGGCTCTGGGCTGCAGACACTGGTTGGCTTTATGTAGTTGGGGAGAAGGCAAAGCCAGCAGAAGGCAAAGCCAGCTGGCACTGGGGTGTGCAGGTGAGCATCTGTATCTGTAATCGCTCGCATTAAAAAGAATCAGAGCGTGGTGTACAACTGTCCCCAGCTCCTGGGCTCCACCGTGGCCGCCTGCGAGTTCTCTCTTCAGCCCTGACTGTGCAGGGGACATTCGATTCCTCCTCTCTTCCAAGCTGCTGTCTTGATCGTAAGTGAAACCTGCACTCTTGGGCACTGTCCTGAGCTGTAACCTGGTTGCCAGAACTAATTAAAACCCCACTAGCTGACCCTCTGCAGGGCTGCATCTCTCCCCTGAGCCCAAAAGGTACAGGGGTACATTTTTAGTGCAGTTAATGAATGAGTAAATAAGCAGTTCCATGAACAGGTACGTGTGTACATTTGTGCAGTAAAATGATAGAATTTCTGTAGCAAATTTCCACTCCTAATAGCACTTAGAAATTTTGAGTGATGGCTTTTGTTCTCTTGAGCTTTTGCAGCTCTCTGGTAAAGCACTTGAAGTCTGCCTTGCTGGTGTGTGAAGCAGTCTGAGGATTGCCATTCATCTGTTATGCCCCAGGCCAAACGAATACAGGAGGAAAGGACTTGATGCTTTAAACGTGCATCAGTTCCATCAGCACTCCCACCATCAGTCCTTGGCTGGCTCCACCAAAGTGCACACCTGGGTTCTCAGCATCACTGTGCTTAGTGCAGCAATACTGATGAAATGAAATGAAATCTTCCCAAATATCTCTATATGCAAAATTCACTCAGGTTTCTGTTCTGGTCAGACACCTCGAAAGTTTCCTGATTCATCATTTCAAACAGATCTGAGCAACTAAAGAAACAGGCACAAAGAACTAGAGAGAAGTCTGGGCTGGTTTTTTCTCCTTTCCAAGCTGAGAAGGGCAAATCTGGAACCTGACTTCACAGCTGGAGCCCTCAGGTAGTTGAATGCATCGACCCGGTGCTGTGATTTCAGCTCCTTTCAGATCATTCCCTTCCAATAAAATCAAGTGAATAAGGAGTAAACAAATTAACTTAGCAATGCTACATCACAGCCTTAATTCTATACAGTGTGAGGTAATGACAGTGCAAGGCTGTGACAGCAGGCTGCTGGTATTCTCACTGCTCACCTGCTGCTCATGCCTCTTCCCCAGGGGAAGCTCCATTCTCTGTATTTCCTAAGGTGAATCATTTCCAAAATCTGCCCAGAGTGAGCTGGAGGGACTGACCTGGGCTGAGGCACAGCGGCAAGAAGGGTGGCTTTGCTGGGCGAGATGCTCCATGGAGCCACAGCCCGAGGTGTGGGCTGGTAGAGCTGCGAGGAAGCTGAGGAGCAATGTCATGGCTGTGGATAAGACATGAGCTTCAGTCCTCCATCCGCGCCTGCCTGGACTCCCGAGGTACGTGGCTGTAGGGGGAAGTGTCAGTAGCAATGCTCTGTCTTACGGGGGGAAGGGGTGTACACAAGCTGCTTTAGTCCAGTGGTGACCACAGCATAAACTTCTGCCAGAGCCCTAAGCTGGTGCTCAGCTGTACAGCCCAGCAAGAGGTTTCCTGAGCTAGGCCTGGCAAAAACAAAGATGCTGGGGTTTGGTTGTTAGGAAATAACATGTCAGTCTGTTTGGTACATAGGTGAATAACACTGTGTAGGTGACACAGTGGTGGATTAAAAGAAGCCACATAAAAGAGCTTTGTAGAAAAAACCCACCAGTGTGTTACCAGCAGTTTGGTTTGGTTTGGTTTGGTTTCCCCACTGCAAACCTCTCTGTGCTGCTAAGACCATGCCTGCCACGGGCTTTTAGCCTCTGCTTTGACTACAGCAGTGTGCCTGACGTGAACTGCTGGTGTGGATACGCTGTTGCTAAGTATGTGAGGACTGAACAGCAAATACCACTGAAAGTGCCGGGTACGCAGAGCACTGGGGGAATGAGCATGTGTGGGGCAGGCCGTGAAGTGTGAGGAGTCCAGTGACAGCCTCTGTTGGGGGCTGTGGTGATTTTCGCTTGTGGGATGAGCTAGAGAGACTGCAGATCACCACCACCAGAAAGCGAGATGCTGCCAGGCGGGTGGCAGGGGAGATGGCACAGAGTCAGCCACCCCTGCAGCCAGGGACCTCGGTAATTCACATGCAGAGTAGCACATCACATGAGTGTTGTGGCTCCGGGGCTGGTACCCAGCTACGCAGGCAGAGGAGCACGGGCACGCCACCCTCCCAGGTCCTTACCCACATACCTATAGCTGGGCTGTGAGTTCTTCGATGCAGCCAACACCTGCTGGAGCCAACACGTCTGGCCTGAGCAAGAGGGATGAGATTTTAGTTTTTAGTTTCCAAGTATTGCATCTAATTGGAGCTGCTGCACCAGAGAAGGGCTGACCTTAAGTGATAATTCCTTGTTTAGATGTGGCTTAAAACAACTGGCTTTGGGGAGCAGCCATGCTTCCACTCACCCCCATAAGATGTGTCCTTCTGCCAACACCAGCTGCACACTCTGGAATTACACCAAGAATGACATCAAAGACCCGCTGTCCTGTCTTCTTCTGTCACCCCTTGAAGGACTGAACCATAACCAGGAGCAAGAGCTGCTCTGAACCACTGAGAGCTGGAGAGCCGGATGCAGTCTGTGACTCCCTGTTCCAGCACAGTCAGCCGCCAGTTAGCCGAGCTAAGGGGCAGGGAATGCAGGGTCATTAACCCTGTCACCAAGAGAGGTTGTTACTGCAATTAGTGCCCACAAGATGGGATACAGGCGCACCGGCTTCCCATTGTCTTAAAGATACATCCAGCTTTCTGTGGGTAACCACTTGCTTGCCAGTTCGGGACAGCCACAACTAGCTCTTAGTGTCACAGTTTGAAAGTGTGGCTCGTGATGGGAAACCAAAAGCACATAGGGGGAGGTGTCACTAAAAGCAGATGATGAATCCTGGCGCTGTCAGCATTTCGGGTGGCGTGAGCACATCTCCGTGCACTCGAGAGCTAGTAATCCATATCCTTGTTACTCATCATCATGTGTCTGACCATAACTATGTCTACTATTGGCAGCAGAACTATGTGTGTGGTTTTTCAAATACGCAAGGGCCTTTTCCTCGTGGCTGGAGCCTCCTATGCTCATTTGCCAGCCTCTAAACTTTGATCCTAGTCTAAGGCAGCTGCAGTAAGATCAAGGGCTGCGTAGCGTGTACCACAAGGAGCGATGAAGGGCGAAGGTGATGGAGGGAGTGGGGTTACGGCAGCCAAGTCAGAACATGTGAGTTATGTCCTAGGAGCAGCTAGCTCCAGGCAAAGCTGTGCAGGAGGATTAGGGTTCTTGCAGGAAGGGAAAAATGGGAATTTTTGGGGCCAGTTCAACAGGAGGATTACCTGTGCGTTGGCCTCTCCTTCCCCTGCTTTGTTGTGCATTTTTAAAAGAGCCGTTGTGTAAATGTAACACCTTCTGGAAATGTTAGTGGCAGCTCTCTGGCCTGCTGGCACAGCTGTGCTGCTCTGCAGCCTGCACCACAGGCATGACTTCTTCAGTACTTGTGTCAGCCAGTTCCCAGGGTATCAGAGCTACAGGCATTTCCAAAACCAAAGCCGGGCTCAGTGGGCAGTAGGTGTCTCAAAAGCCACGCTCTAACCCTAACTGGATTTTGAAGTCTTTACTCACGCCACGGAAAATCTAACCCATGTTAATAGCAAGTGTAAGGTGGCACCCTTGGCATTTGGGACCTGTCAAGATTTCAAGCTTTGTTTACACAAGCACTGATGTCTTGTTTGCTGGGTGGTTGGGTTTTTTTAGGTGAAGAATAGTTTTTCTTTTGTACTTGACTCAGGGAAGAGGAATGTAGGAAAACCAGAGGCTGGCTGCGAGGGCTGGCAGCGCTTTGGGAGCGTTGCTGTGCAGCAGGTTGAGAGATCGTTTGGTGCTTTAGAATTAAGAACGTGGCTATTTAGTATTCCTCCAGACAAAAGTTATTCTTAAATATGATATCAAACTATTAAATAAGTGTGATGGGGTGTAATGTGCTCCACACTGCCTGGGCAGGCTGGAAAGCTGGGCAGGGAGAAACCTAATGAAGTTCAACAAAAGCAAGTGTAGAGTCTTGCACCTGGGAAGGAATAACCGTTCGTTTCAGCACAGGCTGGGGGTGACCTGCTGGAGAAGAGCTCTGTGGAGAAGGACCTGGGGGTCCTGGTGGATGACAGGTTGGCTATGAGCCAGCAGTGTGCCCTGTGAGCTAAGAGAGACAATGGGATCCTGGGGGCATCAGGAAGAGTGTGGCCAGCAGGTCGAAGGAGGTGATCCTCCCCCTCTACTCTGCCCTGGTCAGGCCCCACCTGGAGTACTGTGTCCAGTTCTGGGCTCCCTGGTGTAAAAAGGACAGGGATCTCCTGGAGAGAGTCCAAAGAAGGGCTACTAAGATGATTAAGGGCCTGGAACATCTCCCCTATGAGGAAAGGCTGGGTGAGCTGGGACTGTTCAGCTTGGAGAAAAGAAGACTAAGGGGGGGCCTAATTGGTGTTTATAAATATCTTAAGCATGGGATGCAGGGGGAAATGGCCAGCCCCTTTTCAGTGGTTTGTGGAGACAGGACAAGGGGCAATGGCTGCAAGTTGGAGCACAGGAAGTTCCACACCAACATGTGGAAGAACTTTTTCCCAGTGAGGGTGAGGGAGCCCTGGGACAGGCTGCCCAGGGGGTGTGGAGTCTCCTTCTCTGGGGAGATTCCAGCCCCGTCTGGACGCCGACCTGTGCAATATGAGCTGGGAAGCTGCTTTGGCAGGGAGGTTGGACCTGATAATCTCTGGAGGTCCCTTCCAACCCCTACAATTCTGCGATTCTGTGATTCTTTGTTTATTTGCAGAATAATTATTAATCAACTTCTAAAATAAAACTGCCAGCTGCATTTTTTTCCTTGCTTAAAAAATAACTGCTCTTCCCATGGTGCCATGGCTGCAACATTGATTGTTACCTTTAGTGCTGCGTACTGCAGAGGAGATGGATGGAGTATTAAAAAAGTATAAATGGCTTCACAGATTGCTGTTGCGAACTGTTAAGGATAGAAATAACGATGGATCAGTTTAAGCATCTTTTTATTTTCCTCCAGGAGTTTTGTTCTTTGAGATAGTCAGATGAAACTTAAAAGTTGTTATAAAACCTAGTATCCCTTGTGCAAGAAAGGAGGTAATAAGGAGAGTTGAAAGCTTTTTAGAATAAGTTTCTTAGTTAATATTAGTTCTCAATGGTTGGCCTCCTTTGCCTCAGCAGGAACAAGACGAATGACAGCTAATGACAGTTCTGATCATATCCTAAAGGCATCCAGATTCCACACGTTGATGAGATATTCCATAATTTCAGTAACTACATTCAGTGTTCACTGTTACACTTCCATGAATGTTAATTACAGTATCACTAGAGTCGTCTGGTTGTCTACTAATGACTCGCAATCTTGACAAAATAGGGCTCAAATTTATCCTAAAAATACTGTGTGCTAAACCAGCCCTATAGTTTGCAGGCATTTCTAACACATCAGCACACTATGAAACGAATTACTTGTGTTACTTTAGTGTAACAGATGAAATAGTCTTACATGAATAATGACTGTTCACCAGGTCTGAGTCGTTACATCCATTCAGGTTTTCAAGAAATTGCCAAAACTTTTATTTAGGCCTCCAGAAAACTTCCTTCATTTCTACTTGTTTACATAGGAAGCTATTATTGCCAGACCCTCCCACAGTAAAGAGCAATACCTTGCTACAGGCAGAAGTAATGGTGTTGCCTGTGTTCACATCCGATTCTGGAGGAATACTGCAATTGAGCTCTTGGAAGTGCCTCCCAGGAGCAAAACAGGTTATGTGAGGACATGACTCAGTGAGTGAGCTGTGCTAATGGCTGTGATTTAAAATTCCAAGCTTTTGTCTCAACCGGAGAAACAGATGAGACAAAATGCCCTTAAAACCAGCCCAAGTAACGCTCGACAAAGTGCAGGTATGATTAAGAAATGTTACAGCAAGTGGCTAGGGGATCACCAGCCAAAGTGCCTTCAGTTTTCCCAAGCAGGCCTAAGCACGAAAGCTCAATGTGTGTTTTTGTTTGCAGGAGGTCCCTCCAAGCACCTGTGCTGTGGTGCTGCTGGCCAAGAGGTATGTGGCCTCAGTAACCCAACTGGCTAGCAAAGGCCAACCCTAAAGGTATTGTGTCGAGTGATCTCGAGTTTAAGAGGATAAATTCATGTTTTCTGTCTTCCTGCCAAAGGTAATGGGTATTTGGACTGGGGTTGGGACTTCTTGGCATGGGTTGTCTCCAGAAAGGTCCAGCATACAGTATTCAGGAGGAAATACTGCTCGTGGTTTAGCTGGACCACCCTTTCATGACTTCAGATTTGTTTGAATTATGGTGTTCTCCCACAAATGTAATAGTTTTGGTCTCCGAAGGGACTGATTTAGGGAAACAACCCCTGAAAAATATTCACTGCACATACAAATGATTTGCTGTTTCTAATTTGATACACATTTGCATACATCCTACTTGCAAAGTGCTCATGGCCCTGAGATGTTGAGGAGCAGAGGTACACAATGCAGTGCTTTGAAGAGCAGGCATACGATCCACTAGCTCATGAAACAAACACTTGGCAGTGATGCAGACCACAGTCTGCAGATGTCCTCTGTATGTGCAGTTAAGCAAGTGCAGTTGTAGTCTTCCTCACGCATGAACTGTCTGCATTAATCTTAATCTGGCTAATCCTTAGACCTTTCCTGTGTCAGGGGAGGACGAATGCTCTGTGTGCTCCCAGATACCACCTGCCTGTTTTCCCCAGAGCCAGAGCTCCCCAGGACTGAACTCAGAGGAGCGTATCACTCCAGTCACCAGAGATCCCGCTATCTTTGGTTGTGTACGCTGCCTTAGAGTTGCTTCAGAACGATGCCAAGGTGTAGGAGGATTATAAAACCGTGCTTTCATTAGTGCACCTTCAGCAGTGAATCCTTGAATGAGACCTTTCTCTTGAACCCTCCTGCCTTTACATTCTGTGTATTTTATTTTATTCTCTGTATATATTCTGGTTTTACTTGTAGCTGTGAGTGCCAAGTTCCATAGGCTTTCTAATGCTCTCTAATATGCTTTCTAACCGGCTTCTGTAGTATACAATGGGATGTTAGTGTATGTAAGTATATTATTATTTGAGTTAGAATTTATTTTTCTTGGTCTTTTGATCCCTTTCCTTAGTAGTACAGTAGGATACCCTTAAAACGTACTGAATTTTGCAGTTGCTATTACTGAGTTATTGAATTTCCCGATTACTTTATTTAGCATGTAATTATTAAGCACGTAAAACCTTGTGGCTAGAGAAGTTCTATTTCATTTTCTGCTGTCTCTGGTACTGGACGTTCAATCACAAGAGTGATTGCTGTGAAGGAAAGGAGCACGTCCCTCAGCCAAAACTTCTCGTTACCGAGGAGTGGCTTGAAGAGCGAAGGTTCCCTTAAGCAGTGGGCTGCACGGACTGTCGGACACAATCAGTGAGGAGCAATCTAAGTGTAGAGTTGAGCAGACCTGACACTCGGCGCAGCTTTGCGAAGAACCCACGGACACATAAGCCCCTGAATAATCCCTCCTGTTACACATGCAGCAATGTCAGAAAACAAGGGTTTAAGGAAATAGTTCCCCCTTTCCCCTTCATGTCTCAGATGTTCTGCTCGGCAGCTGCGCAGCTGCAGGGTCTCCAGCAGTGTGACAGGCAAGTGACATGGAGCACAACCACCGTGGCTGTGTGGGTGTCAAGCAGCAGCCAGCCTGCCAGTGGTCAGCATCACCAGCAACACTGGGCTCCTCTGCTGTATCCTGGACCTTTTGAGGGATTCCCTGTGGGGGCTCAGTGAAATCAGGGGGGTGGTTTCCCTTCCCCATCTCTGGCAGCACCAAAGGGGATGCTCCCTCTTTACAGGACACACTGGAAAGCCAGTCTTCTGAACTGGCATAGTTTCACAGACGTGTTGCTGTGCTTCACTGCAAAGGAAATCCAGGTGTGTTCAATGAACTTAATTTTTGCCAACTAAAATGATGCTAAAATGATCAATTTGTTCTGCCAAAATAAAATCAGATGCAGGTGTTAGGGTTCAAAACTGAGTTAATGTATGAGTTCATAATGCCCTTTGAATAATCGGACTCTGAGTGTATGGACTGACAGCAGCCTGGTGTCTGAGAGTCACAGAAGGATTTTTACACACCAGACCTGGGACTTGCTGCAATACCTTTCTTTTTTGAAATATGTACTATACTTCTGGTTCTTAAACATCCCAAGATAGGCAGCACAACTGCCTGCATGTATACAGAAGTCACCTTTGTATCTTCCAGGAATAACTTCTTCATAGTTAGAGCTTCACCTTCCAACGGACCAGCACTGTGTGCATCCATCGCTTGAACAATTTCACAGCTTTCTTCATGACGTAGGCAGGCCTCTAAGTCCTTTCACCCCTACCTTCATAATTCTGAATTAATTTCCAGTATGGCCAAGTTCAGTAGAAATGAATCATAGAATCATAGGGGTTGGAAGGGACCTGAAGAGCTCATGGGGTCCAACCCCCCTGCCAAAGCAGCTCCCCAGCTCATATTGCACAGGTCGGCATCCAGACGGGGCTGGAATCTCTCCAGAGATGGAGACTCCACACCCCCTGGGCAGCCTGTCCCAGGGCTCCCTCACTGGGAAAAAGTTCTTCTGCATGTTGGTGCAGAACTTCCTGTGCTCCAACTTGCAGCCATTGCCCCTTGTCCTGTCTCCACAAACCACTGAAAAGGGGCTGGCCGTTTCCCCCTGCATCCCATGCTTAAGATATTTATAGACATTAGTAAGGTCCCCCTTTAGTCTTCTTTTCTCCAGGCTGAACAGTCCCAGCTCACCCAGCCTGTCCTCATAGGGTAGATGCTCCAGGCCCTTAATCATCTTTGTAGCTTTTCTCTGGACTCTCTCCAGGACATCTCTGTCTTTTTTGGCTTTTCTGGAGCCCAGAACTGGACACAATACTCCAGGTGGGGCCTGGCCAGGGCAGAGTAGAGGGGGAGGATCACCTCCTTTGACCTGCTGTCCACACTCCTCCTGATGCACCCCAGGATCCCAATTCAGTACTGTTATGCTTAGTCACAACTTTGTCTCTGAAATCGGGTGTGCTCTGAAGCTTCTCCGTTGTTTATCTCCACCTAGGATCCCAGAGAAAGCAAACACATTCGTTCACCCTCTTTCTGCTTCTCAGCTGGGCACTCCTCCTGTGGGGAGGATTCTTGGGTTTAAACGTTGGCAGTAATGCTATGCCAATATGACGGGGTAGTCGTGGCCTGTTCTGTGAAGCTGTGAAACAGCCTCAGACCCTCTTCAAACAAAAAAGCCCATTGCAGATGTGAGGGAGGAATTCCACAAGGAACACGGTTGGCACAGCAGGCAGGTAAATGGGGGACCTTTCCCCAGAACAGGTCTCTGGTTCAGTCAGACACCTAATGAAGTGATGGTGTTTCCCAAACTGCTGGATATTTGGCAGTTTGCCTCAATTTTCCCAAACAGCCCCAAACATCTGATGTGCACAAAAGCCAGATTTAGCTTCTGTTCTGGAGCCCCTTGGCCACCTTCATTTCCTGGTTGAAGTCTTAGACTATAAAATGGTTTTGCTTTATGAAAATGTTGCACAGTGGTTGACCAAAGAAATGAAAAGGAAAATGTCAGAAGCCTTTGCAGTGTTCACCTGCTCCGCTCTCAGATCTGAGCCACTAGCTGTCACATTACAGGGTTTGTAACTACCAACCCTGTCTGTGACAGTTCTTGTTTACCATGGTCGTTTATTCAGAATCGCAGAAGAGAACAAGTCTGTTGTGGAAAGACCCTCCTTTCCTGCCTGCCTTGCTTTGCCTTTGCCTTGGCCTTCTTGCATTGGCCTTCTTGCATTGGCCTTGGCCTTGGCCTTGGCCTTTGCCTTTGCCTTGCCTCGCCTCTCTCGTGGACACAGCATCATCCAGACAAATCTGGCAGGTCTTACTGTGGTGGTCTAAAAAGCCAAAGGGCTCTGGGGCGGGTGCTGCTTTCATGAAGAAGCAGTTGTAAATCAGGGCCATGCCCAAGGCAGGCAGGGGTGTCAGGGTACAGCGCTGCAGCGTGCCCCGTATGGGGCTGCTGGTGTACAAGTGGTGTGGAGGGCTCAGACACAGACTGGGGCCTAGGCTGGGATGGTTTTATGCTCCATTTGATGATCAAAGCACACTGTTAAGACACTGGTCGCTCAGGATGTGGCTGCCTTTGGAGCCCATGGAGATCACTTTTTTTCTGCAGGCTGAAGTCACTGTTCGTTGTTGGATGCTGTTGATTCCCCTTGGCTGCCTTTGACACTGTCAGCTCCCCTGTAACATTTTGCTGGCCTAGAAAATGACAGGCGGCTTCTGAGCAAGAAGATTCAAGAGCAGAAATAAATTCTATTTTTAATCCTGCCTCTGATTTTCCGTGGGCGACATGATTCCTTGTGGCGTGGAGGTTCCAGGGTGGGGTGGCAGTGCAGAGCCTGCCATGCAGCTTGTTCTACAGATCCTAGCCCACTTACATGCTTTCCCCTAGTTGGAAATTTCAGGTTTGAGGGGTTATCATACTATTCACACCTGAACGGTGCTCTGATTTCTTGCTGTAGGTTGGCAATGTGTCTGTGGTACGAGAAAACACAAGTGAGGGATTTAAAGAAGTACTCAGGCTTTAACAAAGCTGAACTGCGTCAGGTGGTGATCAATTTTACTCTACACCCTTGTTCACCTTATTATTAACGTCATCAATCTCTCTGTATGAAAAGCAGCTTTGGGCATGCCCATATCACCAAATGTTCTTCTAAATAATTAATCGTTTGGGGCACATTGCTGGAGTTTGCTGCTTTCCAATTTAATCTTAGCAACTTACTCATTTGTTCCTTTATTGGGAAACAAAAACCTTCATGGGTAAAAATGAGTCAAATATACTGATGCATAAGGGGGACTATTTAGCATTGAAACCTCATGCTGTTTGCTCTAGAAATGTTTTCATCTTACAAACCACCACCCCAAAATTACCAGTTCTGGGAAGGATCACTTCAGGAACACAGGCTGTTTCTCTGCCAAGAACCTGCATCCCAGCTGGCTCTTCCTGCCCGTTCAGCATTAGCTCAGCCCTCTCTACATTTTAAGAGGGCAAACAAAGTACCAGGATATCTTTAGAAGTAGAATGTCACCATGCCAGTTTGATTGTTTAATTAAAAATGATGAGGGAAATGAGTCCATTTGTTGAAGTAGTTATTGTTTGTAGCTAAAGCAAAATAAATTCTAAGCAAGCCGTTTAAAAACACTATCTTTCTTTTAGTTAAAATTCATGTGATTTAGAGTAATATTGCATTAATTTGTAGATTTCAATTATTTAAGGAGTCTTGGAGAAAGTTTTCTAATTATAGAGTCATTTATTTTTCACAAGTACAAAGGCTACAATGAAATACATTCTATCCAGGCCACAAGCTTTGTCCAACAACCGTCTCCCTAATTTCATGTAAGAAGTCGATTTGGTTTTAGTTTAACCATATGTACCTTCCCAAAGTCCTTAATTTTGTTTGTACTCCTCGGGGGATTTTTAGCTAAAAGCTCTCACATCTGTTCTGTCACATTGCTGGTTTCTTTCCCTTCTAGCTCCTTCCTGGGTATCAGTAGGCAGCAGCCTGCTCATCAAAGATTAATGCCAACCTTCCACACGTATTTACCCATTCACAGGCTGTCCTCTTTCTGCGTGGCTCGTGGTTTTGTTTTTATTAATTCCCCCTGGATGTTAGCTAGAATTGGCCAAATATAACATCGGCTTTCTGTTCTCTTGCCTGGTGAGTCAGTTGACTGTACTTCCAAATCAGTGTTTTCATAAGATCACTTGCAAGCTTCCCTGCTATTTACTACTTGTTATTCATTCTTTGTTGCTGATCAAAACATATGGCAGTGTTTGGTTTTTTCCCCTCTTGACTGGATGCCTGAAACTTTTTAAAAGGGAAAGTGAGAATAGTTAATGAGCTTTTCCTTCTGGAAATTAAAAAACCCACAACAACCAGCACTAGACAATCATTTGTGAATAGGTGAATGTGGTTAGTGGGAGCCAAGTGTTTTCACAGATACTCCTTCCCTGCCGGAATGCTCTGGGGTGATAGAATAACTTCTTTCCTGCCTTTAATTGTGCTATTGTGCTCTTTTAATTTAAAATATAAATCAGCTACTACTTTAACTTGTCATTTCCTATCATTGTGCACAGCTCATATAGGAAAGGTCACCCTCTCCCACGGTCACTAGTGTACACCTCTAGTGCTGTTTGAATTTCCAGTTCTAAACACAGGCCATCGGTGATTTTATAGGTGACTGCTGCGTCTGCTACAGATCCACAAATTCTTTGGTTTCCTTATGGGATACTCAGCAGAGTGTCATAAAAGGGAAGTGTTGCAGTGCAAATGATGCATTACACCACTATCTTCCAAAGCCCCACCCCGTTAAAACCTACACTGAGGTGAAAAGATGTGGGAAAATCCCCACTATCATGAAAAGCTTTGCCTATGCTCTGTTTAAACAACAGGAACCTGTAAAGAAGCAGCTCAAGAAAATACTGATTTATTAGTATGGATTTGTTTTTTAAACTCAGGTGTCTCTAAATTTGAAGTTGCTTAACCAGCGTGGGTTCCAGATAATCTTTCACCTCTGACACTGAGCTGAATTAGGAGCCAGAGGGATTGCCTGGGAAGAGGCTATCCAGCCCGGGGTGCCGTCTCCAGCAGCCGCCAGCAGCAGCCACTGCAGGAGGGAATTTAGTGAATGTCATCACAGACTAACGGATTGAGGGCAGTTCATTCTTTCTCATTGTAACTGCTTAGAAATCCGTTTAAATACTGATGAAGTCAAAACCTGTTAGGATGTGCTAGTTAGTTCTCAGTATTTTTTGTTTTAGTTGCATGGCTTACTTACTCCTATCTAAATTATCTTAAGGTATGGGATGCACTGGACAGCTTTCTGGGACATAACAAACCCACTGTGATGAATGTCTGACTTGTGGTCCAGTGCACAGGAAGATCCCTGTGGACCTGGACAGTTGGTATTTGCAGGGTGATGGAAGTACTTCAGCTGCTTTGTGTCTGTACTGGGCTTGCAAGCTCCTGACAGGCGTGCAGTGCTGGTTCAGGTAACTAGTGTTATCCCACCCCTGACAAAGTCAGAAAGAACTGGGGGATGCCAAGACAAAAGACCTTACAAGTTTTCAAAAGCATCTCATTGGTGTGGCACGTCTTCAAGAGCTCCTTGTTTACCCTGAAGACTATTAAGGGTATAGCTGATAGCCAGGTCTGCTCGGAATAAATACAGCTAGTTACACTGTTAGCCTTTGGATTTCAAATACCACAAAAGTTCAGGCAAACATAAAACATGCAGAGCGATGTACTCTGTAATAAAGCTGAGGCCGAAATACAAACTTTACAACAAATCCATATTTGGAGTTAAAAGTTTCTTTGGAGTCTCCTGCTCATAAAACTTGATAGTATTCAGATCTAGCAGTTTCCTAAGGGTCACATTTTATTTCAAGCTGCAGATTCCATTCATTTCTAGAAGCCAGGCTTTTGCTCAGTTGCTGATGATTACCTGAGAGCACACAAGAGAACAGGGAGCTCAACATAGAATCATAGAATGG
>VZTU01013895.1:0-14610 GCA_013400835.1 Zapornia atra
TTCCTCGGGGGCGTCGCGACCCAGCGCCCCCACCAGCCCCGCCGGCGGTACCGGGACCGACGGCGACCGAAACAGCGCCGGGGCCGGCGGCCTGCCTCCCCTCAGCAGCTTCAGACCCGGGCGGGACGATGTCATGGTAGGAGACGACCCCTACAACCCCTACAAGTACACGGACGATAACCCCTATTACAACTACTACGACACTTACGAGAGGCCCCGCCAGGGCAGCAGGTACAGACCCGGCTATGGAACCGGCTACTTCCAGTCCGGTAAGAGCCTTTTCTTCCCTTTCACGTCCCGTCCCGTCCCCCCTCTCCCGCCGGCACCGGCCCCGACGCGCCGTCCGCTCCCTCGCACGCCGGTGCCAGCGCGGCGGTGCGGGGGTCTGCGGGGTTGCCTGCCCCTCGCTCGGGGCAGAACCTGCTGGGCAGGCGTTCGCACGGGTCCCGTCCCGCGGGGAGCCCGGTGGGCGGCAATCCTCGGGGCTGGGGAAGGGAGCAGGCTGTGAAGGGCACGGCGGGACGCCCACCGCGGGGGTCGGGGCGTCGTGCTTGTGTTGCGGCTTTTAAGACAAGCCGGAGGGCCTCAAAGGAAGCAAAAGGGAGAGGCAGATTGATGGAGGACAGGGGTCCGTAGCAAAATGAGGGCTCCTAACGATTGGGATGGAAGCCAAGTATTTGCAGACGTGTCCTGGGTTGATCTTGCTGTTATGTGGTTGGTTTGATGAACTACAGGTCTCCCTGACTTAGTCCCGGATCCCTATTACATCCAGGCGTCCACATACGTTCAAAGGATGTCCATGTATAACTTGAGATGTGCTGCTGAGGAGAACTGCCTGGCAAGGTAGGCATCGCCCTGGCTTTTGCCTGTTCACTGTGGGTTCTTGTGCTCCTGCACCCACCACAGAGTACCTGGGGACACGGAGAAGAGTGGAGAAAAGTGGGGCTGGGGGGTCAGAGGAAACAGCCCAGTCTGTAACCTTGTAAGCTTGTGGCAGATGGCAAGCTACAGATGCTTTGAAGAAGCTCATTCGAGCATACCTGAATTTCTGCAAAAAGGAGGCACCGAAAGCCCCACTTGAATCTGGTGATTGTCATCTCCCTCCTCTAACCCAACTGGCTCATATTCCATTCCATTTAAAAAGCCACCCTATTCTTAACCAGCACAAGTTACTATAAAAATTATAACACGCTAATTGATTCTGGGCCTATGCCTTATAATGTCTCTTAAGACTAAAATCTCCCTGAAAGTGTTTCAGAGCCTTTTATTGGGTTGAAATAACAGCTTTGTTATGAAGTTAGGACCCGTCCAGTTGGCAAAGGGGGATTTTTCCTGTTTTGTTTGGAATGAAATCAACATGTCTGTTTTTAACCATTTTAACTATTTGATACCTTATCATGCAAAACAGATTTATTTATTTACCAGCATCATTAATTGATGTCAGACTGTTTCCATGATTATGCTCTTAGTTCACTCGCTGGAAATAGAAGGCATGGCATAAGAAGCAGTATTTTTAAGGCCAACTTTACAGTGAAGGCTAATTGAATGTTCTTGCTGGGTATCGATTTATTAAAATATTCCAGCATTTTAAAAAGTGTAGATAATAGCTACGTGAAGTAGGAAAGTATGCTTGAGACATGTCTTTATTAATTTAGAACAGAAGCAAACAGGCGATCTTCCATACACAGTGAATTATTTTGGTTAGAGCGACTACTGAAACACTTGTTTTGGTACCAGAGTAATTTTACAGCTCAGCGGTGATCTGCGTTGGAGACGGAGGCAGAGACTCAGAGGTCAAATTCTTGTTTATAACATTAGAAGCAGATCAGAGTCTCACTTAGGTCTTGGTCTAACAGTGGGGACTCCTGAGCACACCATGTGGAAATCTTGTGCGCCTCCAATGCAAAGGGGCCTGAGAAGATCTGTGTGTCCACTTACTTCTGAGACAACATAAAGGTTTTCTTAGTTTCTAAACTGTTTATTGCATATGCTTATGGCTGTTTTTTGCATTATTACAGTTCAGCTTATCGAGCAGATGTCAGAGACTATGACAATCGGGTGCTCCTGAGATTCCCCCAGAGGGTGAAAAATCAAGGCACGTCAGACTTTCTGCCCAGCAGACCCCGTTATTCATGGGAGTGGCACAGCTGTCACCAGTGAGTGAAGTCCTCAGTATGGAACCTTTTGATTACCTGCTTCACTAGCAAACTGCCACTTACACAGTGATGTTTTCTAAAACTGCAGTGAAGTGTGGGGAAGCCGTGGGGAGACTGCCTTTCACTGTCTGATCAATTTTATGGCATTGGTAATTGCTCTTTATATAGCCACATGAAACCAAAATGGCTGTTAAGCTTATCTAGAAGTATAAAACTCCTGCAGGTATAAATGAATTATAAATACAAACCTCCAATCAGTTTTGACAGTTGCACCTTCTCCCTGTAAGTGTAGCTGACACAGGTTATAGTCCAGTTACGTTTAAGCGGAACCAGCAAATAAACGTTCCGATCATGTTGAAGTACCTGGGGAAACCCTAAAAGGTACATTTACTAGCATATTCCCTATGATCCGTTATTGTAAAGATTGACCTGTACTTCTTGTCCTGAATTTCAAGGTCAAGGCAAGGGATGGTCTGGTTAATATGGAAAAGAGAAGATACTGTGTTGGCTGATCCCATTATCAATATCCTTACCATATCATGGTAGCTTCACATAGCAGTATTGCTCTAGAAAGAGTGAAATTACTGGAGAACTGTCAAGGCGAGTGTAGTAGAACATTTTCAACAAGTTTTGGGCGCAGGTAACACTGCAAACTTAGACCTTTTCAGAAAATTAATGTCCAGTATTTTGCAGGTTTATTCCAATTTTCACTACTACACAGCAGGACCAATTGTAAAATACTAGAAAGCCTACCTTATTTCCACCTTACTTAAAATGCAATTCTGTCGCTACCTGTACATCAGGGATAACTCAATACTATTCTATTAAAAATACAATGTGTAATGTGGGCTTGATCTGAAGGCCGCTGGAGCCAGTGGAGTATTTCTGTCTAGCTCCAGAGGCTTTAAGCTTTGAATGAAAAGTCAGTATAATTAGAAAAAAAATATTAAAAAAGAACCAATATTATGAGTTTATAAATCCATTAAGGATCAAAGAGCTAGAAGTAATTAAAACCAAATTTTAAAAGCCTCCAATAAAGGCTTTCGTTAACCCCCAACCCTGGAAAACAAAATGACACCACCAAAATAAACCCCAACCCTGAACTCTGGAGCTTGCATAGCTGATAAATGGATGAAAAAGGATAGAGAGCAACTGAAGTCTTCCATTTGTAGAGCAGCAGTTTCTTACTCTGCCACGACAGCCCAGCTATGGCTATCCAGATGCAAAGTGTCTCAGATGTTGATTCAGTTCGTGGACAGAAAACGCACTGCCTACAAAAAAAAATGCATTTCTCGTGATCGTTTCCATGACAGTGAAAGAAGCTCATTTGGAAACGAACTACAACTGGCAATTAGTTTGGCTAGCCATCAGACTTAGTCATCATCATCTGTGGACTGGTTTTAGTGTTCCTGACATGCGTGCTTGTGGGGCTTGTGCGCTCCTCTTGGTGTTCACAGTACATCTGAGTCCCGTGCATCAGATGGGCTCTGCGCTGCTGGGGCACAGGAGCTGATTGCTTTATGCAGACTTTGCTTTCCCTGATGTTACGAACACGTTACCTCCACTGAGGGCCATGGAAATGTGAAAGTAATTTGTTGGGTTCTTGCTAGCAAGTAGCAAACTTCTCTGGAATTTATAGCATGCACAGTAAGCATTCCTAGCGAAACTCTGTGAAAAGGCAGTGATGGGATGTACAATTCAAATATGAACTACTTAGTATTTGCTATTGTTACTGGAAAGAGCCAAAATGAGGAAATTTTGGAAAAAGAGTGATGCTATGGAGTGTTTCCCTTAAAAAATAAAAATCTATTACTTATTATAGAAGATAGCATTTTTATAGTATTTGAAAATTAACAGAATGAAAATAAAAATTTAATGTCCAGTAACAGGAATGTATTTTAACACACAAGTTCTGGATAAAAAAATTTGGCCAGATCTATCAGAACGTAGATCAAATGGGAATATGTTAAAATGTTACTGATGAGATCCGGTCCATCTTTAATAAAGTACCCGTGGTTTAACAGGCACTATCACAGCATGGATGAATTCAGCCACTACGACTTGTTAGATGCAAGCTCCCACAGAAAAGTTGCTGAAGGACATAAGGCAAGCTTTTGTCTTGAAGACACCTCCTGCGATTATGGGTATTACAGACGGTACGCTTGCACGGCGCATACGCAGGTAAGAGCTGCTTGGGGGACAATCAAGTTGTTTTTTCCTCTTCTAACTTATCATCGTGTATTTTTTCTACCAATCATCTGATGCTTTAAATTATTTGACAGCTCTCACATTCTCTATGATAAGAGGCCAGGATAGCAACTTGGAGACTATAATTTACTTACAATTTTTAATTTGCCCAGGTGCTGCTAAACGTGGGCATCTAATTAAAACGCAGGCACATTCATAAGCCTATCATCACTGGTAGCTGAACTATATGAAAACACACCACAAGGTCTTGTGGTTATAGGACTGATTAAGTGAGCCAAAGGGAACTCAAGGCAGAGTCAGTAAAGAAATGGATTCCCGTGTTCACCCCCACAAACTGCTCAGTGGGTCAGAGTGGGGGTCAAACTGCCCTGTCTGGTCCCAGAAAATAAAATAGCTTGCATTTTCCCCCTTGCAGAGCATGAGGCTGCAAGTTGCTGAATATATCTATATTAATATCTATAGCTAATGGCTTTACTATAATGGAATGTACCATTATGATACTGTACAAATCCACGATAGACTCCTACTCTGAATACTGCATGGAGTTCTGGCCACCACTTCTCAAAAGTGTTACAGAAAAGCTTAAAACCACCAAACCAAACACCCTCAGGAGAACAAGGATGACCAGCAGTGCAGCATGGCTACCGCATTAAGACAATTCATCGCCTATTCCATTTGGAAAACCAGAAATAATACCAGATTTTGAGTGGTCCTGGATGGAAGGAGGAAATTGTTCACAATCACAGTTTCTTACAGTACAAGAATTTATGACTATCCAAAAGAACTGTCAGACAACAGTCTTTAAAACAGAGAGGAGTGCTCTTCTGACACACAAATAAAGCGCTAAACTTCTTGCCCTAGGATGTTGCAGAGACCAGAATCATCGACATGGGTTCATAAAAATTTAGACAAGGTAATGGAGGCAATTAAACATAAAAATCTGCTGGTACCCGATGTCTTAAATAGTTAAGAGCCCAGAGAAGGATTTTGCCTCGGTAAAGGACATTGCACATCCCATTTCTTACATTCTTTTCTCCTCAAGCATCTGCTCCTGACCGCTGTCAGAGACATGACACTGAGCTTGATGGATCTGTGGTTTAACTCAATGTGGTCATACTTACAAACTTGTATCCCTTAGTCTGCATTTTTTATCTATGAGGTAGTTATTTTATTGCAGAGAAATGACAGCTATGCTTCACTGGCTGACGTGTCCACATTTGAATTTTAAATATAATGAATGATTTGCAATACATAAAGGCTTTGAAGTTTTATAAATATCTTTTCTTCTTCTGTAGACTATGACATCTAACTAAGCAACATATTTTACAGCTGAGTATTTGTGTCACTAGAATCATGGCTGTGTCAGCCTTTCCACTGGAAGCCCGTATTTCAGGGGTTTGTAATTGGACTGTAAAATGCTCCTCCAGCCTCAGACTTGGCAAATACATGCAAGAGTCTGAGCCGATCACCAGCTGGGTCAAGAGGGAATTCCTGCAGGATTTTGTGCACTCTGTGTCTCACCAGAACAGATCAGCTTTGCCTAGAGCAATTTCTGTTGGCCACAGTTGAAGACATCAGGTTTGAACCACTGGCACATGGAGAGTCTTACTAAAGTTCCTAACAGCAAGGAAGTTTTCAAAAAAAGATTAATCTGGAAGAAAGGCTGTATTTTCAGTTCCTTCAGATTCTTGTGTCACTATCTGCCTGAAGAGATGCCATTTCCATGCAAAGCTCAACATGACGATGGCCCTCGACTCTTACTATTCAAAGAAGGCACTTTGGCAGAGTACATCGATAAGAAAAAGTTGCATCACTCCTAAGGGTAGAGGCAGGTTCCAGCATGGTAATCAAGTTTGTACTCAAGGACCTCAGAAGCTATTTACTTTAGATTTACAGACATTTAGGTCCAGTCTTTGGTCAGTTTTGTTTTATTCTCATGTTTATAAAGAACAGTAACAGCATCAACAATATTTAGATAAATTGAGAACTGTAACAAATGGCAGTAAAATGCAGATAAAAAAAGGTATCCCAGACTCCGAATAGCATAGGTGTTTCTTATACTGTGGTAGTACAGTGCTTTCTATAAAAGGTGATGTGCCAAGACTTACGACTTCTAGGTCAGGTGTTCAAATAAATGCCGAGAAAAAATAAGCTTCATTTCCTGAGGCAATTTTCGTAGTGAAATGTGATGATTAAGTGAAGTTCAGTCTGGGTGTCCCTAATGTCTAGAATGGCACTATTTCTAATGATTTTGTGACATCCATCTTAATTTTTAAGGGACTGAGCCCCGGCTGCTACGACACTTACAATGCTGATATAGATTGCCAGTGGATTGATATTACAGATGTAAAACCTGGAAATTACATTCTGAAGGTAAGGCTACTGGGAGTGGGGAGATGGGGTTTTTCCTTTTTTAAATAAGCAAATCATATGCATTATGTCCTTTTGAATGTTTATCAACTCAAACCTGGAAGTAGACAACACTCTGCTTTCTCCCCTTAAGGTGAGTGTAAACCCCAGCTATTTGGTGCCTGAATCTGATTACTCCAACAATATAGTACGCTGCGATATACGCTACACAGGACACCATGCATATGCCTCTGGCTGTACAATTTCACCGTAAGTACATTCCTTTGTCTTTGCAACTGTTTATATTCAATAGGATTAAAGTTGATGAGCAGACCTGTAAAGCTTAGAGGTTTACTTTATACAGATGAAGTAACTCCCACCGTTCTTTCTAGTGCCATCAGTTTCTTCAGTATATTGTTTCTTGGGTTTCAGGATCTAGAGTGTTAATTCAAAATTCAGACGGTGCCTTTCAAAAGCCTCTTTTTGGCAGGAATGATGGGAGCAGTTGCTTTACTGTGTATAACTGCATAACTTCCAAATCCTAACCTCTGGTAATCAGACTATTTCCGTAAGGCTAGCACTGACTTCTAAAAATTATGGAGGCTTGAAAACCAATTGTAAGTGAGAATTTTGCTCCTGCAGTAATGCCACCGTGATATATAGCACTTTCAAAATTGTTGCTACTGTCTGGACTGCCAGATGCCTACCTCTGGCTCACGTCTGTTGTACTTGCACCAAATCCTTTCTGTGCTCAATCAATGCTCATTTGTAGCATCCACACAGAACTGCTGAGCAGTAACAGAGCTCTTAAAACATTCTGCAAAATCCCACACATGTATATTACTTTGCTGCTGCTGCTAACACAGCAGGCATCCTCCCTGAAACAGTTCTCCCAGATGCCCCATTTAGTTTGGGTCTTTAAAATTTTAAACGATGTCTCAATTAGGCCTCTTTTTTTTTGCCTCCAAAAAGGCAAATTCATTTAATGTTCTGACAGTAGATCTGCTGATTGCTTTTTATCTGTAACACAGACAGACTGCATAAGGACTGAGCATTAACATTGTGTAGAGGGTTCATGTGCGAGAAATTCTGGACCAGTAAGTGAAAGATAAATGACCAGTATAGCCTGCTCTAACAGAATCAGTGAAACAAACATACTGTATTAATGTGACTATTGCTTAACTAGCCATTAAAATATTAATTCCCTACTATATATTAGGGTGCCAGTAGTTAAATTAGGCTAAAATGAGAAAAAAGTCTTTCCTGCCCGTTCGGAGATCTGCATTTATAATCACACTTTGGTCATAAACTCGACAAGTGAAATGACTTCAGCAAAATCCTCTATCTGTTCTCACTGTGTGGTGGTCAGACTTGTAGGGAATGGAAGAAAAAAGGACAACAGGGATCCTGTGGGTCACCAGTGACTGGTTTTGGCAGGAGCCCCTGAAGCCGCTTGCTGTAACGGGACTGACTAGCTGGTACTTGTAGGAACGCTGTAGCTGCTCACCGTCACATGGAAGGGAAATTCAGGCTTCAGGTCTTCTAATTTTTCTTTTGTCTCCCCATCTCACCTCTCCAAATGTCATCAAGGACCTCTGCAAGTTCCATGCGGGCGAGGAAACATGTTTCCTGCCCTAGTTGGCTGACCTATGCCTTCAAGCTGACAAAGCCATATTTAGCAGAGACATAACTCTGTTTTCTTTTCTTTTGGCAGATACTGAGGAAGAGGCAAGAAAATGGATGAGACGGTGCTAAACGTTTTGAACTGAAGTATCATTATATAAACTTCAATAGGATGTAAACACTATAGAAACAAACTACAGAACATACACACATACACCCACACACCTTATGTGATTCTGAAGCACATCAGCTGCTTCTCAAACGAATCTGTAACTGGATTTTAAGCATTTAAATTGGCATTACTTTTATTACTATTGAAATGCGTGGAACTGGTGATTCATGCACGGATACTTTAAATTTTGAAAATCTAACTCATTCATAGAAACACGAGCATTTCTTAACTCCAGAAAATTTGGAGTTTAGGCGACTATAATAGACTTCAGTGGGAATATTACTGGTGAATGAGTTGAACGTATTTTAAAAGGTAGCAAAAATTTATGTAAAATGAATTAAATAAAATGCAATAGAAAGTACTAATATCAGCTATCTCAGAAAATGTCAGAATGAAAAACAGCTTAAGAGTAATGCTACAGTGCCATTAAAATAAAACTCTCTAGGACACGTTGATATGAATGAGAAAAGTATGCTCAGTTTTCAAGGAATATTAACATATAGCAGAGAAATACACACATATATATATATATCTATCAGTTATACCCCTACAAGAAAGTTATGTTTACATTTTAAATACATTAGAAGTTCTTCCGTTTTCTTAAGTAAAAAAACAGATGGGGTTTTGAAAGAAACCTTTCATCTATGGAAATCAATTAAAGAACTTATCCACCTTTCTATGTTCAAGAGATTTTTCAAGGTGGGGCTTTAAAAAGACTTCTGCAAACCTAATGTGGATAAAAATAAATACCTGTCAAGGGCTCCTGGAGATGATAAAGAGTCCCTGATGTAATAGTCATCTGTGAAAAACATCCAGCTCGAACAGGTTAACCATCAGAATAATGCAGGCAATTAACTCAGGTGGCACAACAAACAGAAGTAGGTCAGAATCTCTAACAAAGTATTATCGTGAAAAAGCCTACTATCTGCTTCCCCCTTAAGTACTGTATTTGACTTTTAAAATGTATATCTCAGTATGCAAACAAGTTGAAAATATACTATATATAGAAGGAGAATGAAAGTCAGTGTATTTAACATCTTATGTCAGGCTGTTCAGGAACCAAATGCAACATTGTTAAGAGGAAAAACTTCCAGCCCAAATTAAAGTTTTTGCTGAACTGCTTAACTGGTGCTGGGTACACCACTCCCTCCTCCCATCCCCAAATTATTTTGCTTTTGCAGTGCACTCTGCTGTAAGCTACAGTAGCTGTGATTTTATTTTTAAACTGTGAAATAACATATCACAAGGGGATCTGGCTTTGGTTTGTTTTTTTTTTTCAGAACATTTCTGATCATGTAAAATGAAGGATTTATTTTTTGAAACAAAGGGACTTAGAAATATTGTTTGGTATTGGTTAAGTATTCAGCAGTTCAAAACTTTAAATTAAACAATGAAATCTCTATGCATTTAAAAAAATGAAAAATGCATGTGCTATTCAGTATAAAAGAAATCTGAGGAGTATAGAGAGATTTTACTACCGCTATCGAGAATAGTTCAGGTGGTACTTGGAAGTGTTTTATGCAGTACAACCCTATGGATTTAATTTGGAAGTTTTATGAATTGTAATATCCTTTAAGGATCAATTTGTTCTTTAGTACATATATTTAAGTGTCTTTCACAATTACGAAGTATTTCCACCTTAATCATAACCTGATTACAAGTACTAAAAAAGAATCTAGGAACCAGCGACCCAGTGATTACCACCCAAGACTGGGAGTGGGTGCAGAACGAGTACCGTTTGTACCTACAGGTCCCATTTTGTTTGCTGAGAGATCCATTTTAGCCATTGGTCACCAGTATGGGCAACGAACAGAAGCAAAATTTGGAAACCAGATTTATTAGAAAGCCATTTATTACGTATGTCTGCAAAAATGAGGGTCCAGTTTAAAGTCCAGGCTTCTGAAACCTCAGCTCGAAGAGTTTTTAGGATTAAAAGGTGTTAAGGGATGCAAGTGCATTCACCTTTCTATAGACTTGGGTCAAAACTGGGGTGAAAGTCCTGACAGCAGCTTGGGCTATGGACACAAAAGCTACTGTAACGGAAGCTAGGCTGTGGGCACGGGCTGCTTCCTGGTAAGAAGTTGTGCTCGTACCTCATTGTGCCTGATGCTGAATGTGGGATAAGAGAGCACTAACTGGACACGGAGCAGCCACAGAAACCGAGTTTATCCCTCGGCTTACGAGGCAGTAACCTAACCTGCTCACACGTCTATACCCAAACTACTCGCAGAACTCCACTGAAGTCGGCAAGGAGCCAGAGGACCTTAAGCACCTGTGTAGGTGGAGCAAGTTGTAATACTGGACTTGGTCCTTTCAGTGGGAACAGCCTGGTTCGGAAAGGTGTTGAACGCCATAACTTTGAATATTGGGGATATTGTAGCTACACAAACGTGGCTTTTTTTTTTTTTCCGTAGCAAAGTATATTTGTTTTTAAATGTGTGTTAAGCGACATGACAGTGATGTACAATAGCACAAAAATTGCTGAAGATGACATGAACAGTCTATTTAGAAAAATGAGGGATTTTAGGATTAAAAAAAATGAAGGAATGTGACTTTAACTTCCCCTGTTTAACAACAGTAAATCACAATGCAGTAGAGGTAGAAGAGTTCATTATATAGCATGTGTATAAGTAGTCCTAAATAGGGGAGTGCCAACCAGTATTTTCAGTATCTTGGCTCTGCAGTTTTGACCCAGACACCTTAACTTACTTTTTTTTTTTTTTTCATACTGGAATATATTTATGGGATTACGTGCATTTTTGCAGAAAACATAAAAACTGTTTTGATACAAACTTATTTTATACAGCAAATTGTATTTTAGAATCCTTTTTAAAAGACATTGGGCTAGAAATCTTGCCATTGGTCTCGGTGGGAGCAAAATCAGATTTAAATTTTGTGAGAATTCTAGTACGAGTTTGCTGTCTCGCAGTCTCAAATATCCTTTGAAAAGCCAAATCATAAAAATGCATTAAAAAATGTGTGTGAAGCAATTACCTCCGACATTTCAGATCTTTAGATGAAAATTGCACATAAGGAACATACTGTATGCCAGGCTCGTTACAGGAGGGGTTCGTTATATATTTTTTTTAATCCTGAAATACATTTGATATTTGCATATTTCTAGGTAAAAGTGTAACAAAAATGACAGATTGGTCACCAGTGGAACCAACATATTGTGTAGAAGATGTTTTTGTGTTAGTAAGAGTCTTACTCATTTTCTCTCTGCTGCAGAGTTTACTATGCAGTGTGGAATGAGTGCACACACCAGGTGTACCTTCCCGCAGTCAGCCCGCGCGCGCTGTCTGCAGCCTCCTCATTCAGAGCCAGCAGGGCGAACCTCACACACGAGACACTGAACGGTGGTTTATCCTGTGTCTCACACGCATGCCGCACGGCATCTTCATTTCTCTCCAAACCCTAAAAGGTGCTTAAAGATTTTAACTTGAATTAAAACCAAAGAGTATGTTCTTGGGAGGTTTTTATTATGCAACTAAATGCTACAGATACAGTGAAATGCCACTTGTTTTTGCAACTTTTTGAAGGTTTTTCATTATTTCCTTCACTTTTCTTCCAAGAGTCTTAGTTTCAATAACTTTGCATCTTTTATCTGAAGAGCTCTTATTTATAATATTCAGGCACTAGCTTTGTATTCTTCATTGCACTTTCATATTGTGTTACATGCCCGTATTATGGTTGCAAGTTTATGTGAAAATGACTTGAATAAAATGTTTCAAGCGTTCTACTTGTTGAAGTATTATACTTAACGCATAGGCCAGATGTATCTCTCAGTGAGAAAGCTTCAATTAAAGTTGTTGTATCTGTAGGAACATGAGGAGGATTCTGTCATGCTGGCATGGTCTCAGAAAAAAAGTCACAACTAGTTAGAAACAAGATAGAAAAAAATTTCAAGGCATGATAAATTACCTCTTACATTACACAAAGACTTAACATCTGAAGGCATAACAGGACGAGGAATGCAAGGTTTCCTTACCATACTGGCTGTCCCTGAAGGAGCAGGAACTTGGAAACCACTTTCAGAATTTCTCCTCCAAAACCTTTACCTTCACGGACAGATCGTTCCAGCAGTCTATGGCAGAAAGTCTACATACTCTAGAAAATTGACTAACACATTTAGCACATTCCAAAGACTTTCTATCCTGTATTATTTACTTTCTCTGAGTACAAACCAATGTCCCGCTGCCTCTTCAGACTGTACTCTAAAATGACCGAAAAGGCTGAATTGTGAATCATGTAGCGTCCCTTCATTGAGGCATTAATACAGAAGAGCATGGTTAAAAACTCTGGAATGTTCACTCTAGTAAGAGGCTGTCAAACACTTAAATATCACCTAATGGCACTCCTGGCTTTGAGTAACTGGAGATAAAACCGATGTAATATCTTTTAAAATTTATAAAATAAATGTAGAATTATTTCAGATGTAAACAATGTTGTGATGATGTTTCTATAATTTATTTTTTAAAAAATATTGATATACGAGAGCATATTAGAGCTAAGAGCTTCAAACAGAAATCCTGCAAGTGGCTGTCCCTAGAGCACAGAACTTGGTGTGGATCAGAATCCACGCAATTACAAATAAGCAGTTAAAATGCATATAATTATTGCACAAAGTATATTCAAACACTGAAAACATCTCCTGGTTTCCAAGTATCTACTATTCTACAATCTCATTTTCACAAGATCACCTGTCAAGTACTGTCCAGTCTAAAATTAGAAAGCAACCCAACACTTTAAGAAAGTTCCGCTGTAAATGAATTTTCATTCAAGCCCTACTTTTGATCTAAGTAGTCTATAAAAGCTGATTAAGTATTAATGTCTGAAAATCTTCAAACTGGTGCTATGAATACCATACCTTTCTAAAAAAAAAAAATTAAAAATTAGTATCACATTTAAACCAACATTGACTCCCTTAGAAGATACTGAAAAACCTGCAATTGTTTTGTCAGTGAAAAAATTGTGCACATGAAGCAGTCTGAGTACCTGACAGTACCATAGCCTGACCAAGAACATTTCTTCCATGCTAAGATACACTGACTGGGAAGCATGGTTCTGAAGGTTTTTATAAAATGTAGTCATGGCAGAATGAAGCAACTTCCCATATCGCTATAAACTTTAATTGGTAGTACTTTGTGAGAGGTCTCTGTCCAAACAGTGTTACAGATACAAGTTAAGTTAAGATCATGTGTATACTGAAAAGGTTTTGTTGTTACAATGAGGAGAAAATGTTCTTAACTTTATCAACCACCTCCAGGCAAGTTCATTCGGGTTTATCAGTTCAGAAAAAACCTGCCCGTTTGCACCTAAAGAATACTATCAAGTCTCCATCATCACTACTCCTTTGAATAGTCCATTAAGGCTGTGATCCAGGGGAGTCACTAAGCACCAGCTAAAAGTAGTTGTAACCCATTAAAATACGAAGCAATGCCAGTAATCTAATCTCTCTTCTCTCATTCATGCTCAGTGTATGTTATCTTTTTTTTCTTTAAAGTAAGAGCTCAGAATTGTTTTTGAAGACAAAAAAAAAGTTTTGATAAGTCCAACTTCCTTCAGGAAGAATTCTGTGGCCACAAATTACAGCTGTAAGAACTGAGTAGGAAACTTGCTCAAATGCCAAGATAAACCAATGCTCCTAGATCTCTAAGCACATGCAAAAAAGCACTTTAGAACATAAGCTCCTTGTCCTTTCCCCCGACCTCCGCCGCCCCCAAACTATTTGTAATCTTTAGCTTTTTGGTTGTTAATGCGAATCAACTATTAAATAGGGTGGTCATCTGCTAAAAGGAAGATAAGCTGTCCATGTATGACATCTACCAAAAGAAATTTTTCTTGCCTTTTCTTGGAACCAAGTCACATACCAAACATTTGTTTGGCATAGCATTTGGCTAGGATTTACTTATTTATTTAAAGCATTATGGATGAGCATTTGCATCTGGAAAAATTAAAGAGTTTGTATATAGCAGGTAAACATGGATTTTTTTTCTGCACAATATGATCCTTCCCTACACAACCACTGTAAACATGTTTCCATGTTTAATTTTGATGCTCCTGGCCTTAAATGTTGTTGCATATGGTACAGTAAAAATA
>VZTU01013897.1:0-40040 GCA_013400835.1 Zapornia atra
AATAGCTAGGAGCAACAGGAACATCACAAGACTCCCTACGTTTCCAGCATAACCCTTTATTTGTTGTAGACGCAAGGCATATATCTACAGTAGTTCAATGTTTTCTGCTGCCCTTTAATTATACTCTCAAATATTCATGCAAGAATTTCTGTGCCAGAGTTCATGTGAATTTCTTCCTAGTAAAACACATCTAAACACAAGTTATCAAGCAAATCACCACAAAGAAAGTAAGTTTTTAAACATGCCCAAGTATTGCCTTTAATAAAACCCCAAACTAGGAAAGGGAGTAGTGAAACAATTAACTAATTTAGACAGCAATAAATGTAAATCCCTGCCCTTAGTCTCATCCAGTTTGTGATTCATAGATGTAAATCTTAACACATTTATAAAAAGGCATGTTTCATAATTTAAATGTTTCAATGTGGTATGCAGCTCCCATCTATTAATTCCTCTGAGACCTGACCACCAAATTCTTTTTTCCCCACAACTGGCACGATCAGAGGATTTCAAATTCCATTTTAAAAGGCAAATAGGAAAATTAATCATCTGCCAACTACTTTTCCTGGGAGGGGGGTGGTGTAGCATATTGACTTTAGTGCCCAGAAAGTCTGTCAAATTAACTGTAGAGACCCAACTGTGAGAGCAGATGTGATCTGTCCAAAAGCACGGAAGGAGCTGGTTAACATCACCAAGAAGCTGCTCTCTACCTGCTTCAAAAGTTGTGGTGACTGAAGGACGTCATAAAGAGTGGAAGAGTCAAGCATTAAGCTCATCTATAAAAAGGCTTAAGGAAGATGTAGGAACTTGAGATCATACAACCTCCCCTCAAGATCTGTCTCACCAAAATACAGCACACAAGAAATTTTATGCAACTCCTGCCTGCACACAGATACCAATCCCTATCATGCAAGGGATGCAGTGATACAAAGCCACAGAGGATCCATAGAACTCCATCTTCGCTGACTTTAAAGCACACTGACACCAACTGCAATGTAACCTGGATTGCTCCAGAAGAGCTAGAAACACTAATTTCACTTAGACAATCTGGAACAAAGCAGTAGCTTCAAAGTGTAAAACTTATTTGAAGCCCCACATACAAACACCATCTGCTCTCTTGCAAAAGGTATAACATTTGAAATAACATTCTTCTCTTCCTCTTACTACATGCCATCATGAAGAGAATAATTTTATTTATATAAAGAGCCTGCAAAATGAAGTTCCATAAAAACAGGAACATATGGCCAAATAATTCTGAATAGCACTTAGCATATTCATCTGTAAAATAAGAACTATAATGGGTAGATAAATACACCCAAGTCTACTTGGAAATTGCTAGTATACACACAGCTTTCTGCAAATAATTATTTTTTTAAAGAATTTCTCACCCATCACTCTACACAGATTTTTCTGATTATGCTTTTAACAAAGTTAATCTTTTCAAACCATAAACTTGGCCTCTATCACCTTATATCACAAATATTAACAATAGTCTTGGACCCAAGCCTCTGAACTAAAGAGCAATACCTCTCTTTCATAGAAGTTAAGTTTTTAATCATTACAAAGACAGAGCTTGAAACAAATCTGGGCAATCTCTAACATGAATGTAATTATAAAGTAGGAAAGGTAGAATCTGTGCAAAGCTACTTAGAACATTAAATAGAATGCCTAAATATAAATTTAAATAAGAAATAGTCATTAAAAAATAAAAATTGCCCTGAACACATACACACCTATGAATTACATTCTGCTGTCAGTAAGGAGAAAAACAATGGATAGCCAAACATCTCTACCTTGCACATGCACTTGTGGCATTTTCTGGAATTAAAGCTTTAGGAATCTCTTTTTCTCAACAGTACTTCATGCATCTGTCATCCACTTGTTTCTAATCCACTACATACTTTTCATTGCACAGTTTCTTACTAGTGAGTGGCTTAGAATTGGATGACTGACTGAGCCCTAAAAAAAACAAAAACAACTTTTACAGACAACTCCAACTCTTAACATTGATCGTACAACAAGTATCTAGCTTTCTCTTCAGCATGTATCATGCAACTTTTTGGCTACTTGCACATGATCACTTGAGACAAGCAGCACAACTATCTTCAGACTCTCAAATCTCCTTCCAGCCAGACTTTTCCTGCTCTAATTTGATGAAGTATTATAACCAGCTGGTCCTCATTGCATAAATTGTTTCACCAAACCACCCTCTTCTAATCAATCCTCAGGTCATTGCTTCAGTATCTTCAGGGATTTAAGCAAAAACACTGATTTTACCAGTGAAGTGGATTTGCCTGGGTCCTTTTCATTTATTTTGATGAACCTCTCATCACACTGGAGAAGGCATTGGGAATCAGCCTTCAAAAACCTGAAGAGTTTATACAAGACAGTTATATCTTATCTGACTTGCACTTCAGCTTGATTCCTGCTCTTCCTGTCAAACTTAAGTGTCAAAAGCAGGTTTCACTATTCTGATTTACAATTCTTTTATTCCTCCCTATGCTGCCTACAGTTTCACTAAGCCGAAGACCTGAAAGCACCACCAGCTAAAGGCACGTAAAACTGAGCACACTACAAACCTCAGAACATTCCTGCTGGCTCTTTGCTCCAGGAGATAATGCATTATAACACAGATTTCCCTGAAATCTCCACAGGATCCACAAATCCCTCCTTGCAAACCCCCTGATAATTCACACACACAGAGTTGGCTCTTCTGTTAACCAGCCTGTTGTACTCTGCAGTTTTCTAAAGCAGCCCAAGTGCTCTCTTTAAAGTTACTTAATGACAGCAGGATTATATATTTATTTTTCTTAATTTCACCTTTCTTCAGATTCTGGACAACAACCATCTTTATTTCCACAGTATTCTCATGAAAACTTGCAAGGAAACTTAGCAACTGGCATGTTAATGTAGTACATACAGACAGCAGTCTACAAATACAGAAACTGTGTAGTGACATCTTACCATTGCTGAAGATTTGTTGCCACCATGACCTAGCAATCTTCAGGAAGAGAATTTCTAAAACAAGTTCATTGTTTCCAAGGATTCTAGACATTTTAAGTCTTTAGTATTAGTTCTGTTCTAACATCAACAGTGTCTTGGGTTACAGGGCCTTATTTCATTATTTACTGATTATGTAGATTCATGTATTTAGATACAGAAAGAATACTATGATCATCTGCTCTGATTTCTATACATGGGCTTAGGCCCTCAATTTTTATTCATGTGCATCTTAAAGGAAAAATATCACATTTAAATTAAAATGTTCCTTTCATTAATATCTTGCAGTACTGCTTTCAGCTCAGAGACTTAATTTTCATTCTAGTAGCCAGTGTAGTGCTGTGTTTTGAACTTGGTATGAGAATGCTGTTGATAACACACTGATGTTTTCAGTTGTTCTGGGTAGTTGCAGTGTCTACACCATGTCAAGGACTTTTCAGCTTCACACACACCCACTCACAGTGCACAAGAAGCTGGGAGAGCACAGCCAGGAAATCTGTCCCATGCTGGCCCAAGGGATGTTCCCTGCTATAGTGTATCATGCCTCAGATATAGCTGGGAGGCAAGATCACTCCTCAGAAACAAACCAGGCACCAAATTTTACTTTCCACTAGTGGTGAACAAGAGCATTTGTGCATCATTTGGTTTTTTTAATGTATATTACCATTACTAACATTATTATTTTCTTCCTTTTAAACCATCTTTATGATCAACCCACAAGGTTGGGAGGTCTTACACTTTCTTCTCCATCCTCTTGAGGGTGGAAGGGCAAGCAAGCGGTTGCACAGTGTTTAGTTACTAGCTGGGGTTAAACCACACCACCTCCCATAACCTGCAATGCATTATCCTAATTGCTGAAGATGCCTTTCTTATTTCTACTGCAAATGTGCGTGGCTCATTTTAGCCAGTGGATCTTGCTATACCATCATTTCCTGCTTCATCATAAGATTTCTGTTTATAATGCACACACTCAAACATTGCAATCAAGTCCCTCCTCACCTTTCTCTTTAATAACTTTTAACACATTGAGCTCTTAGAATTTCTAACTCAGGACTTATTTTCAACTCCTAGTCGTTCTCACAGTTCTCAAAATTCTCTTGGAATTCAACATCCTCCTTGAAGAACACCAAAACTTGACAGAGAATTTGTGGGGTATTCTCATTAATGTCAAATACAAAGACACTGTACATTTTTTGCTCAGTCATATATAGCTTTGACCATATTCAACATATTCCTCAAGATTTCCCATAAATTAAGTCATATTTACATGAAAAATATTTAGCTAAGCTCAAAAAAAACAATGAAGAGATAGAAAGGCAACAGCCCCAACAATCCTAGCAATTCAACTTCACAAATGACTATTTCCCTCTCCCTACAGATGTGCTTGGGTAGCATTTCCCTCTGATTTTCAAGCAGAAACTACAGCAGAACAGTATGATGGCTGAATCCTTTGGCTCTCTATAAAGAAGGAATGCTGCACATACTGGTATAGAGAGTTAACCAGTCTGAGTTAAAAGTCAAGGCTTACTGAGGTCAACAACCAGTGTCAATAAAGTCAGGATATTGATCCTTAACACAAGTAACAGATCAATAATAAATAATAGCATATTCTTACTTTTATGAAGCTCCTGTATGTACATATTCTGTGTTTCTCAGATACTCACACTAAGCCACAGGCATGTTTGTGCAAAGAGCCAGAACAGAGTTCATGAATCTTTATTTGAGAACGTTTTCAGATATTCAAGTCTTAGCATTTTTTTCATGCTGGGTTCCAGCTTACCAACAGATCCCATGGCTAGTAGATTACTCACAGACTATAACTCCTCTTCTGCACTCAGCCTGGGCTGTAAGAGCTGAACTTGATTTTTGCTTTACGGGAACTGTATAGTTACTGGAAAATCAAAGATGACCTTTCCTACTTCCCTGCACAGTGATGTTAGCCAAACATACACAACTGACAGCACCAGCAGATGCATACTGGAAGAGAAACAAAGTTCTTTAATGCACATGTTGCTAAGGCTCCAAGAATAGAGTGCATTGTTTTCAACTGATCATAACTCAGTCTGAACACTGAGTTACTTCTCAATGGAGGCAATTTCCACATCAAATTTCAACTTCCAACCACTTCAGTGGTGCCATTAAGGAACATGAAAATCTTAAAGAAAATTAGAGGGAAAAACAGGAGAGGAAAAAACCGTTTCTTCTCCTCACTTCACTTTACGATTTAAGTGCACAGTAGGAGTGAGGAGAATCAGGTTATATATATAGTATAGCTGTGTTGATGTGAGTTTATGCTGACATGGTTCTAGAAATCTAAACCAGGTACTAATTTAAAAATGAAAAAATAATCAAAACACAAATAAACCACCACCCAAAACACCCACACATACACACACAAGACAATTGCAGAAGTCATGAACAAAAACAAGCGCTTACTTTACTGCTCTAGCAAGCTTACCCAAGCTTCTGAAGAGAAATACAAGTGGACAGAGGAAAGACATCATGCCTAGAGGAATTTGATTCATGGAAGTTTGGTTTGCAACCAAAAGAACACAAATGTAAGTTTCAGAAGTTTCTAATGCATGAAGTCCAAACAATATATAGATACCAACCAAGCAGTTTTCCTGCAGAAACTGGTAACTAACACAGCAGGTCTTCTGAATTAAGCTGTGGTGCATGTTCCAGGGAAGGCTAGTACAAGATTTCATTGTCATTGAAGTCCCTTTCATGCACTTCCTGCTATTGGCAGTCCATACACAGACCCAAGGATGCTGGACTGCCAGCATCCCATACAAATGATGTAAACATCGAGTTGGTCTCCTCTTTACACCTCCACTGAACAGGAGGTTTTCATATATAGTATTAAAAGAAAAATGACCAATAAGAGTCACCAGATCAGGTTGAGAGGCATCAGGCAAGAAATCACGCCATTATTGTTCCAGAAAACTGCTACTTCCAATACATCAAACAAGACAGAAGACCAGTGAAAAGAATGGCAACATTGTATCTCCACAGGGCAGGAAAAAGAAACAACTTAACCCCTCAAAAAAAAACCACCAAACAAATGACAAACAAAAAGACATTCAGTACCTGTTCTGTATCTCACAGCTGAAGATTATAGTTGGATCAGCAAACCAAAGAGTTACCTGCACAGGAAAGCAAGTTACAAGATCCCAATTCTAAAGTTTTATGACTAATTCAGAGCTATCTGTCAATTAATTCCTCATATTACAACATATACTCCTAAAAAATAAGTATATTTCTAGATGCCTGTGCTTGAAGACCAAAGCCAATGTCACAGTGGGGGAGCAAAGCTAAAAAAAATAGAAAAGGCCAAAGACACAGCAGCCCAAGCACTGATTCCATACTAAAGCAATATATCGTACTGCAGGAATGCTATCCTGCCCAACAAAAGTAGGGTTAGAGTGGTAGCTCCATAGCCAGTGAAAAAAGCATGAGCATCTAGAAGATGTCTACTTGACAGATTAACCATAATGAAGATGTACAGCACACATTCCCTGGAGGGTTACATGTGCATCACTAAGAACTACTCTTCTGAAATAAATCTGTTTATTAAGGGGGAGAAAAAGCACTTTAAAGGTCTATTTTCGTCTAGTTTGTATTCATGCCCGGACGTTATTTAAGACAGGGAAAAAAATAATGCAGGTATGTACCATGCTAAGTGACAAGCTAAGACTTCAGCTATGAAGATTAACAGAGCGGGAAGTCATATGATTCAGCATGAGGACTGGGAGCTGCTACCACAAAAAAATCTGCAGCTTGTGACACTCATATGAACCACAAGCATCTTTTTATCAGCTTTGACAATTCTGACATTTTTACCACTTAATCCTATTTCCTGCTTTAGATAAACAAGCTGGACCCAACTCTCTCATTAGCACAAAGAAAAGTATTGCTTTATTATCGACCAATTTGGTCAGTTAATATTGTCTCAGTTAACACCTTCAACTTAAAACTGTTTTTACTTTAAGAATGTGAAAAAAAATTGCAACATTTAGACAGACACTTAAAACAAGAAACACCTGATAAAACTGGAAGGAAAGTGGTTGTCTGCCATATTTTTCCTTTTTTTGTTTTTAAAGAAAGTGGTGTGTGTGTGTATAGCTCTACAGCTTTTAAAATTTCAGCTGTAAAAAATTAATGTCTGCTACAAAGGATCATTCTTTGGCTTGTTTCAGGTGATTAACTTTATGGTAGATTATTGTATAATTAGGACACCTGCTAGGAATGTACAAGACCAAAGTTTGGAAGGTATGCTTTAGTCTTTTGTTGAAACTGAACATAAATTCTGGATTACAGATGCACTGGGACTCATACAAGAGCTCTTTAGATTAAGGTTCTATAAATATATATAACATCGCCTGATATGCAGAACTGGCACCATTACAGTTTCAGTCATCTAATGCTTTCCATCTGCCAGCCACAAGCAAATAAATTTGCCTGTAAGCACAAGAAATATGTACAAGTAATAAATAAACCAACATGAAATAGGCTACTCATATTAGGGTAAAATCTAAATTAATTTCTTCCCTGAATATTTTCCATCTAGGTGACTTAGCAACAACGCTGTGAATTCCAGCTGAAGTCAGCAAGATGCCTCAGCACTGTTTGCAAGTGTCAACTCCGCAGCCTTGGCGGAGCAGATTTTAATTGGAGTTTTGATGCCTCCTCAGGCAGGGGAGAAGTACCATACAGAATCCAACTCAAGTCAAGGAGCTCCACATGGATGTTGAAAACAAAGACACCGTGGATCACAGAGTACAACTATAACGTCACCCTGTCCTGAAAACTGGGAAGCTACTGCTTCAGAAGACCCGGGCACTGACAAAACGAAGGAGGGAAAGCAGGTTTTCACCCAGCGCATTGTTTCGATGGCTCACAGAAAGTTTGTCCGGATGTCACATATCGCTACGCTCTGGGGGTTGTTTTGTAATACTTAAGGAGCTAACGCATGACTCAACACACGACGCTAAGCCCAGCCAAGGCAGCACTTGCGCCCAGGCTCCCAACGCGAGCAACAAAGCGCTGCGACCGCTCCAGCGCGGTGGCCCGGGCTGGGAACGAGCTGGAGAAGGCAGCTCAAGCTAAGGCAGGGTGCACCGGCAATGCAGGTCTACCCGCTGTGCCGCCAAGCGCCTTACCCCAAGCCAGGCGAGGGGACCGGCGCTGCGCGAATCGCCCTTCATTAGCCGCGGGCAGGGACGGAGCAATTAACGCCGGCGCGTGCCGGGCGCCGCGCGCAGGGACGCGGTCCCCCGCTCACCTCCGGGCGCCGCGGGGAGCGAGGGGCGGACGCGGAGCCCGACGGGGTGGCTCGGGGATACTTTTTTTACCGAGTTTAGATACTTTTAGGAAGACACCCTCAGAACTGCCTTGCTTCGGCAAAGTTTTTCCCCCGCTGCCTGCGACGCTGGCGTGAGGGTCGAGCCCAGGGCTGACAGCCGGGCTCCGCAGCTGCCCGCACACCGACGGATCGGCCTCCCGCCTAAGGATGGGGAGGAAGTGCCGGTACCGGGGACCCGGTGCCTTCCGCGGCGACTCCCGCCCGCCGCGTTGCCCGCCCGCCTCCTCCCCTCGCCGCCACGCCGTTACCTGCCCGCCCCGGCTGCCCCGGCGCCGTACGGCTGCCCCGCGCTCGCCGAGGGAGGTTTTCAGCAGCCGTAAAGCGGGGAGCGCGCTCTCCAAGCGGCGCGGCGCCGGCGTCCGAGCAGGGGCCACCCCGGGACGCGGCCCGCGGGGCGGACAGTGGCGCCGGGCTTTCCCCCACCGTGCAGCGAGACGGGCCCCAGGGGCGCGATGCTCTCCCTCGGCTGCATCATCGGAGCACCGGGTTTGCCCGCCTCTGGGTCTCCATCCCTACCTGTGAGCAGAACTGCTCCCACCGCCGTGAGCGGCCGGGCCCCCGAACCTCTTCTGCCCCAGGTCAGCTGGGGCCGAGGTAGGAGGACAGCGGCGCCCCGGTCCCGAGGAACGTGGGGAGAGAACCGTGGAAAGATTTTTCACACGATGTGCCAACAGGTTGTGCAGGTTACTGGCGAGGCCATTGCCCGAGCCTGCAGCTCCTGCGGGATGAGAGCATTCCTTCTCACCTCACAATATAGGCTCATAGCACTGGACAGACACAGTGGTGTTCAAGCCTGGCTTTAAGGCTTCTTGGTGGTATTTCAGGATGTGCAAGGGTTTGCACATACAGAAATTGCATGGTATCATAGTCTGTGCCCACAGACACACCACCAGAGCAGGGCTGAGCAGTCGAGTGTCCCCAGAGCCAGCCAGACCCACAGGGCTTCCCAGCACAGCTCTGGGAGAGAACATCTGAGCACCATGGTCACGCGTCAGAGGTATCAGCTGGATCGAGCGACACGAGCATCTTAACTGCTGTAATTGTATTGCTTTCAAAGCCTCTTAGTGTCCATAGGTAAACTTTGATCTTTGCTGCAGTCCAATTACAATACTTTCTCTTTATAAAAAGGAATTTCCTCAATGCAGATTAATGACTTAGTTCTGCTTGGAAACATTTTGCTATTCATTTTGTCCTAAACCTACAATTTGTTCTGTAATCCTGGAAGCTACCATACAAGCAACAGAGCTCAGCTGTCTTCAGCAAAGCCGTGAAAAGTAACAGCCTGTTAAATTTCACTGTCTGAAGTGAGGGCTAGTATAGTTTACCCTAAGAGAATTAGCATTAGGAATGTTCATTTTTAAAAGGGGAAGCACATCAAGAAGCATCTCCCAGAAGAACATCCATGACATATCCCTCCACATGGCAAGGGAAGAAAAAAAAATGAAATGAGAACAATTAAGATGTTTTCCCCACTGAATAAGAACTACTATTAAGAAAAGGCATCTTAATTTGACAGCTACTGCAGGAAAGGCAGAAAAAGTCTTTCAAAAAACTCTTCCACGCACACAATGCACATACTAGTAGACAGAAAAGCAAATTTCAAGCATTTATAACACAAGTAGCTTCTGCTAATAAAGTATTAATGGGAAAGTCTGGTTGGACTGTTATAGCTCTGGAAGCAATTTCAGAAAGCACAGAGCAATGCAATCACTGAAGAGCAGGTGAACTAATCTACAATCCTCATTAATAAAGCAGTTTTTCCAACATTAAGCAGAAGTAGTAAAACAACTGCAAGTGGAAGCATGCTTTTCTTGCCCAATGGAACAGAAATCTATCAGGCATCTAGGTGTACAAATAAGTTTACTCAAAGCATGATTCATCTGTTTTTATTCACAGTATTCTCCTGCAAGAACTATTACCTTCCATGATCCTTCCTACATTTTCTGTTTTCTAGACCACCTAGGTGTCAGAGCCATGGCTATTACACCCATTCCATGTGAAAGGATGAGATTCAAGTTCAAACCTCTTTTTCCACCACCAACTTCTGCATTTTTCTGCTTCAGTTGTAAACCACTTTTAAATAGACCAGAATAGGGCAAGTGTGAGCTAACACCACAACAGAAATCATCTCCAACAGCAAATCATTGCACCGGCCATGATCGCTCATGCTTTCACTCAAGGCTCTAACAGATTAGGTAATCAGAAAGCTGACTGGAGTCTCATGACGCTGCTGCATCTTAGACATATATTCCTGGACAAGCCTCTTAATTACTCTGAGCAATAGCAAGAAATCACACAAATCTAGAATTTCACCACCCTTTTGCTAAAACCACATTGGCTTTGCTGCACAAACCCTTCTCTTCCTCCTGCTGTTCTAATTGTTCTTCCCCCAACATTTGTGCCAGGACTCGCCTGATTATAGGCAACAGGAGTAGCAAGCCTTCACTTTCCATCATACAGAGAGGTAGACAATGGGAGAAGTTCAAGTCAGCTGGCAAGGAAATTAGTTTGGGGTGGTTTTTTTTTCATAGTCAGGACCACACACTCCAGGAGGGAGTCACAGAAAAGCCAGCGAAGGCCCAATGCCCAGGAGAACCAATTAAGAGGAACACCCCAAGCAATTACGTCTGCAAAAGCTTCATGTGACATGACTAGGAAAGAACATGCAAGACAATAAAATATAAACTTAAAACTTTCAAAAGCTTTCGTAAGACAAAATAATGCATAAACACAGCCCATCCATAGAACACATGAGTATTTACATGCATCTTGCCTTATCAAATGTATCTTGGGTACTTTGGGACTGTTCATGGAAATATGGAAAACTTGAATGCTAAAGAATTTGAGATACTGCACAAAGCAGAAAGTTTCTGCTTTACAAAAAAAAAAAAAGCCAGCTTTAAAGGAATCCCTTTGATGTTTTTAACTACAGCCTTTAAAGTGCTGGTCACGAGAATAAACTTGTTTTTCTTCTGTAGGTTAAAGCTGGGTTTGTTTCTCCTTTGTTTTTTTACCAGCCTGCTAAGTGATGGGGCTTTAGTGGTTACACGAAACGAAAGTGCCACCTTGTGGCATTGTTAGCCCTTGCTGGTTAAGACGTTGCCTTTTCGGGTCATATTGTAAGCATTAATATAAAAACCCCAATTTTTCAAGAGTTCAGACTATGAGCAATAATAAAAAAATCCTCCCCAGTTCTCACATTTATGGACTGACACTATGAAGGGTGATGTTCTCAGGTGCTTGCCTGAGGACACAGATGGCTGTAACTGGCAGGACTGTTTATTCCACTACAGGAGAAAGGAGGGCGTGCAAACTGTCATTTTAAAGGTCTGAAAAGGACCTACAGTCCTGGCCCTTATCATCCACTACTCCAACTGTATTTAATCAAGGAAGCTTCGGAGACCAAGAGGACTTGTAAGCATGCCTGGAATGCCAAGTCTTGCTTCCTTACACAGGCTAAACACACCAGACATTTAAATAACAGAAACCTTACTCATGAAAACAAGAAATCAAATGCCATTAAAAGCATCTACCAAGTGTAGTTTGAAGGTCTAAAATTCCATTTTATGAACAGTCTCTGCATTTTATACTGAGGAATTAATTGGATATATATTTTTTTAAAGAACTAATCCATGATTCAGCAAGAAAATTAATGAACAGACAGTTGAAACTGCTGCCAAGAGTGGTCATTTTAGACCTCAGAACCTTGGAAAATGACCTATTAAATAATGAATTTGGAAAAGTACACTACAAACCAACAAAAATGAATGCTCCCTACCTATAAAGTCCACTAATAGCAATAGCTTCTAAAGAATGAAGGCATTAAATGGATCATATAAACTTGCTGGAGTTGCTGTTTACGTATGAAGCATCCTAAGCATTGATCATGCCTGCCTCAATACACCCCCCGATGGAACTCCAGTTTTGCTCATTATGTGTTTCTACTCTGTATACAAAGAGGTACTCAGACCTTATGAGGCCAGGTGCATAGAGCTTTGTAGCATTACAAAAAAGTGAGAAGACTAGAAAATGAGCCTAGCTAGCATGGCTTCCCCAAGCACTTAGAAAAAGATAACTAAACAAGTAGTAACACAACAATTTCTTAATTATTCATTATCCCATAGTCAGTGATACACTTCCAAAAAAGGCATTTGAGCACACATGCTTCACACAATTGGAAGAATGTCTAATTCATGTTGAACTACAGTTTAAGTAGTGCATAGTGATGCAAAAGAAGTTGCGTGGTTCTGCAGTTAGCCTGAAGTTCCTTTTTATTCCTTGATCTGTGCCTTAAAATGTAGAATAACTAGCAAATCAGGTAGTTCTGATTTTCATCCAAGCTTAAGCCTTTTTCTGTAAAGGAGATGACTCCCTACTTAGTAGCAGTACTGCATTTTCTTTTAACTTTGAAATCTATCATTGAAATGAAATGTAAGTCCACCATTTCTTATCAATGAATTCCTGCAATGGACTTTCTCAGCCTTTTCCCTCCTGCTCAGGAAAACCATATCCTAAGCTGCAAAACATCATTTTCCCAAAGCCTGCAAGTAGCTTGTTTATATATTTAAGTGTTCAAAGCTTACAGTTTCCATGGACAACAGGACCAACTCTAGAAGTATTCAACTTCTCATAGCATAGCTAGCAGTACAAAGGAATACTTCTAGTACACAGCTTTTCCTGGGAAAAAAGGTATTCTGATTTTAAAAACTAATTGAAATCAATAGTGAAAAGCTCCCTATTCCTCTCCTTTCCTCCCCCTCTTCCCCAGACTGCGTCGTCCTCCTCCCCCACTCTCTCAGATTATAAAAATACAAAAGAGAACAAGACTGTTTACTAAAGAAACATTCCCATGCCCACCCTGGGCCCAGGTGCTGTCTTTCAAAAACTTTTGTAATAACCCATCTCTATACTGTAAAAGAAAACAGTCACCATTTTAGAACTATCAAGAAACAGGGGAAGTGTTAGTGCTTGCCCTGAAGTCCTTGAGGCTGTTATGGACATTTCCATGCATTATCAGAAGGATGTTGTTTTGTCACTGACTTAAGATCAGGATTTGGGGTTCCTAACAGGTTATTTTATGAAAACAGCTCAAGGTGTACTTTTCAAGATGTTCATAGACCATCTCATTGAGAGATGGAAATGAGTGAACGTAATCAGCATCTCTAATAAGCAGGTTGCCACAAAAATTGAAGTTGTTTCACAAGATAAATAGTTCCTATGATAACACCTAGAACCACAGATTATGGAGAAAACCTGCCTCCTACCTTTTTAATTATTTAAAGAATAATCACTTCAATGGTGGGTTTTAGAAGGTGTTTGTGAATTGAAATGGAAAATGAGAGTACAGAACCTGAGCTTTAATCCTCCAATTTAATTTCCTTTAATCTTGCTTATAGAATATAGCCTCTTTTTCAACTACCCAATTTTTCACCAACGCCTAGCAGCTTCAGATCCTCCTATGCCTTTCCACCATTAGATGCATGCATCACTCCGCTCCATCCAGATAGACTTCCCTCCCCCCTCTTCAGGTCTCTTTACCTCACATTCAACACAGCATTCGCCTTCTAATCTAGGATGGCTAACATAATAAAACTAGAACAGAAGCAGAAGACAGAACATCTCAAGTGGTCATTTGGCAACCTGCGGGGCTCACACTTACAGCAAATGCTCAGAGCACAGGTAGGGTGGCGAACACAACATTAAGACTAAATAAAAAACAGTTTATATCCATCCCCATTGAGGTTTGAAGCTGGGATAAGTAATTTGTTCCAAATGGAGGAGGAACACTACAGACTTTAGCACTTCAGGCTTTTCTGGGCTTTGATCATTTAGCTCATCATGGGGTTTCTTCACATAACCTGACCTTCAGTTGTTTTTGAGCAAAAGAGGTAACTGCTGAAGGAGATAGTGGGAGGAGTGAGACCACCCCTAATTACTTAATTGGCTGATTTCATCAGGAACTGCATTATAGCAGTACTCAGCAAGAAAAGATATTTAAACCAGCGATTTTTCAACTGACAAACATAAGGAGTTTTTATTCTTTATTAAATTGAAACATCAGATTTAAAAACAGCAGGTCTAGCAAAATAAGGGACAACCTAAAAAAGCCCCAGTGGCTTAGACACATTTCATTTGGTGTGAAAAAAGACAAAGACCCACATATCTTGCAACATGTAATTTACTTCAAAGGACAGTGACTTATAGCCTATGATTTTAATGATTGTCCTGCAACTGATCATTTTGTGAAGTACCAAATAAAGTGCAGTTAAACTAAATATTATCCTCTTACTTCCAGAGAACAGTATTTCATTTAAGCCATTCAGCTAGAGGTAGCTTTAAAGGTTAGTGGTAGATTTGAAACCTGAGTTGTAGTCAGTTGAGCTCCAAGACATCAGGCTTATATTAGTTCACATTTTAAAATTTTCTCAGAAAGTTTAAAATCTTAGATATTTTAAAAGCTTAGCTTAAAATAACCAAGCCTACTACTGTGCTGATTTTGCATATACCAGTACTTTTGAATCAAGACAACAGACTTCTCCCAGAAAGAACCTTCTTCCACCACTCAAAACAAGTATATTGTTGCCACTTATATTAGGAGGAATAAATAGATGGCCTTTACATCAAAGATGCTCTGATTTGCCCTTACAGAGTTAATTGGAGGACTGACAACTGAAAGAGCTCTGTCTCACAGGACTCATTTTCTCTTTACTTGTACTGCACCAACTTGAAAGATAGAAACATTTAACAGACTAGTCCCCAGACATGCATTGTTTTTACTAATATTTTCACACTGTGGTGTAGCAATCCTGCCCAAAATCTCACGGCAAGCATCATCTTGAACATAAAATATATACCATGCCAGCAGAGAAAATTGTCTGTTTTGCTCTTGTCTCTTAGAAGTATCAGTGGATACCAGGAAACAGTGTCAGATATGCTCATCAGTCACAAGTAATTGCAGATCCCTATCATCATTGTTTTTCCACACAATCACCTTATCTCTGACAAGACTTTAAAAAAGCCTATACATGATGGGAAGGATTCATCCTAACAAGTCTGCTGTCAGAGGAGTAAGAAAATTGTGTATAAGGGTATCGTCCAAATGCTTTTACTGTTGCTTATAAATAGCAAGAAGTCTAATTGTTATGTAAAACCAAATGTAAACCTAACTAGCTTCTAGACACCTCTTTACACTTGCTTTTTTAAAGGTTTTCAATAAGGTATCTAACACCGCTTCCTTTAATATAGTGTGATTATTTTTCATAACTATTTCAATAATTAAAACCACATTCCAGTCAAAGTCCTAATGAGTGGATGCTTTGCCCAGTGATGCATCAAGAGAGTCACTAGACCCTATGCTCAATGCAGTACTTCCCTATAGAGGAATCTAAATAAACTATATGAATGAAGTGACCATATGGAACATCAGTGGAGGAGAGATACTATAACTTGGAAGCAAAGTTATCATAAGAGACTAAAACCAAAAGAATCAAGAACACGTCAATTTTAGTTGACATGGGGACTGGCACAGAAAAAAGTGAACTATAATTTAAAAACATAATTATAGCAAAATTCTAAGAGTAGTGACAGAGTTAGACTCAGGCCTCTGTGTACCTATTGGGAGGCTGCAGCTTCAGTGCTTGGCTGCATCCTATTGACACAACAGGTCCTATCAACACTGAGTAGAAGCAGAAAGATCTAGCTTATGGCTTGCAGTGCCAAGTCCTTGGTATAGCTTGCTTCCACTATAAAGGTGGATGAAGATAACAGGTCAACACCTATTTCTTGGACCTCATAGCTTTTATAGATTAACAGAGAAGCATTATCCAGGACAGGAACAGCCCACCACACCACACTAGGATTGTTGCCTTGCACCTGCTCAGAGATATGCTTGCAAGAGCTTGCACATTCCTTATTCCGTGGCTGTCAGGAGCCCTGTGCCTTCCATAATGCAGACCTGAGTACCTAAAAAGCCTGTAGAACACTGAAGTGACATTTTCTACCCAGAACAGGCTCTGTTCCTCAGAAGTCCTCCACATAAAAGCAGTCATAAAAGCATACCATTTAAATCTGTACCTAGTCTTGTTATTGAGGTGAACCAACCTTCTGTCAGCTTAAAAAAAGATGAATCCCAGTGATTTAATATATTTTATTTACTTTGCATGGACAGAAAAGACTGTGCAAGGTACAATCATGGAAGACAGCAGTGAACTGCCCAGCTGATTTCAAAGGTAGCTTCAGGTGGTTGGCATGGACCGGAGCCTGTCTGCTCTTACCTCATCCCAATATAGCCTTGAAGGAAAAGGATATACATGAACCAGTATGAAACCCATGCAGTAAAGTTTGCTGTGCAATTCATATCTTAATCCTTCATTGTTTTCCAGATACATACCCAAGCAAAGTGTAATACTGGGAGTCAAGTAGTACAAATGCTGAAAGATAATTGCAAACTTAATAGGGCATCAGAATTTCATCAAAATCATATCTGCTTCTAGCAGTGCTGCCTGTTTGCTGCATATAGCTAAAGTGAAGTCATGCCAATAAAATAACCCAACCCAGATTATAGTGGATAAATTGGGGGGTTGTCTGAGGCTTAGGTTTTCTTTAAAGCACAGTGTGTACCTGATTTACTTGTCCTAATGCAGGCCAGTGTAAAGAATGTGTTATTAAACCTTTTAATTTCAAACACAGCTCTGTAAGTGCAATTTAAATGAAAACACATGACTGAATCCCACTTGATCTCTTTGCACTAGTTCTGGTGGTAGTTGGGCTTTAATTCTAATCAGGATAAACAAATCCATAGTTGAGACTGGTAAAGAGAAATACATGCCAGTTTTATAAGAAAATCTTGCTTTTTTTTTTTAAACACTAGGCACAGGAAGATGTATTGAGCAGTAACTGGAGATGCTGGTCTGAATAAAGAAGAAAGAATTGAAGTACAGGGAAGCAGAAGGAATCCAGAAAAAAACAGGTGAGAGGTAGCACTGCTTCAGTACCGCTTATCAGATGGCAGAAGGGGTAATTTAGTATTTTCATTGATTCTCATTTCAGTCAGCATTGTCTTGGGATATTAACAGTTTTACTCCCTGTGGCCAAAGCTTTTAAAACTAAGGGTGATTAAATTAGCTTTTAAGCAAAATGCAATGTGTGGACCCCACTATGGTAGGAACCTAAGTAGAATAAAAGACCTTTTCAAACCAACACAAGCCTAAAGATGCCATTGTATAATAAATAGCTTTTCACTGGTCTGGTTCACTTTCATACTGAGCACCAGTGCATGGAGCAGGACAACAATTTGGCTCTGAACGGTCAGTTTGAGGTGTGAGGGTATAGCTGGATATTTCCAAGGAGAAAAATGCTGTCAAAGCAGTATACAATTTAAGGTTCGTAAGTGAAAGAAAACGGAGGGCTCATCAACAAGAATGTCATTGCTAAGAATAAAGACAGATTTTTTTTTTAAAACCCTATTCATGACGCCAAGGGGAAAAAAANGAACTAGTAGGAGAAAGCAGCAAGGACAGCAAATGTCAAGTTAAAGCAGATATATTTGCTGGTGGGTCATTTAAATTGTGCCTGAAGGATAATCCCTGCAAGATGGGTATTTCAACTTCGTTTAGCAGCCTCCCTAGCTGGGATAAGGAGATCTAATCACTTTATTAGAACAACAATGTCCTTGGAGGATAATTTGGGATGAGGAATTTTTTTTTTACTTTTTAATTTTATAAAGATTTAATAAGTTCAGCAACCAGCTGAAAGATGGAGATATTTATGATTTGAGCACTTAGTCTTTGTGTATGCCAAACAGCTGACTGTGCAACTGTAAGAACCGCACTGTTCCTGCCCATAAAAATCACAAAAAATACAACCTCTTTTCTTTGCCTCTTATGTTTTAAGAATGGCACAGTACAGCACATTGTCTTTTCCACTTTCAATGTTTTAGAGCAATACACTCTTTAACCCAAACCTCTTCATTCCTTTGCAAATAGTACCTAGAATTCAGATAGTGCAGTAAGATTCATGCAGTTCAACCTCTTGCCTTTGATGTGGAGTTCCTGCAACCCAGTTTGCTACATAGGTAAGAGTACTTCATCTCAGCTTAGTTGCTTGTGGGGATATTCGCTAACATGGGATTAGTGCTAAGTGTTGCAAACAGATAGTGATACTAATTAACTGAAATTCAGTTTTTATATTCTGCTCTTGCCTCTTTCCCCACCTAACAACCTACATCTGTGACCAAACACACAGTATCACTGGCTTCCCCTGTAATGCTATATTTTGATTTTTTTCCTACAATGTAGGGAAAAGCTATTGATAAAAAAATCCAGTACTGTTCTTCAATGTTACACTGCTTACAGACTGTCCCTCCCATTAAAAGGTACTGAAAGACCCGAGTACCCTTGCATCAGGAACAGCAATATCACAAGTCCATCTTTATTTGTAAGCTGCAAGTTACATGCCAATTTTCATACTGAAGTGTCCATATATCTTTGACCACACAGTAAGCAGATGCTCCCAAAGCATCACCCAACTAAGGAAACATATTCTTAGAATGTAAAGCTTAAAACAAAGAATGCAGAACATTCAACAACTGGGCAAAGGTAATAAAGGTTTGAGACTAGTCTTTACTTCAAAGGATTGGTAAAGCTTTCTCTGGCCCTTGCCTATTGCTGAAGTCTCATGCACCATATTTTTTGCATTCCCTTTCCTTTTTGCTTTCTTTTCCCAAATCAGAATTGCATTTAAGGAAATACTGAGAAATTAATGTTTTCTACAGCAGACAGTACAAAGTTTAGCACCAAGTGAGACATTTGACATGCAGTGCCCAGTTTTTAGCTCCTAGTGTAATATTCTTTAGCAGCCTAGAGTATAATTTTTAAGATGAAGATGGCATGTGGCCAAAGCCATTCTGCAGGCTGCCTGACTACTCAAAAGGATATGTTCTGGGCAGAAAGCATTATCAGTGTTCGCAATGGTCTATCACTTAAATAGACTCACATCAGTAGACCACCGTTAACAGCTGGTAGCTGCTCCTTTGGGTCCCTTTCCTCTTTTTGTTCATAGACTTGAAAGAAAAACATCCTTGGACAAATATTTTCATTTTGAAACACTTCCTACTCTGAAGTCATGTCCAGCATCAAAATGAACAACTGCAGCATGAATTAAACCTGTTAGGATATGACTCTCACTAAGTGTCACCACCTGGATATTTAAATCCACAAGATCTGTTACAGAGGCAAGTGTAGCACTTACATTTCTAGAAGTGGGAAATCACCCACTCTTCAGATGTATCTGCACTTATTGGTGCAGACAAGGCACAAATTACACCAAGATAGCAACCAAGGTAAATCAATATCAAAGAGCCTGTTCATCTGGCCTCACTGTAGCTCACTATGCTGAGACTGACCACTTACAAGCTCTTAAGAACATAGCGTTAGCAATAATATGCACACATACCTAAAAAGAAAAGGAATAAAATCTTTGTAGCCCATTGATTTCTGCCTCCTAATACTCCTCTAACTGAAGTTAAAGAGTAGTCAAGAGGCAAAGAGGTACAGCGCTCTGACTGGTTCATAACTGTAGCTGTAACACAATGTGTGTGTGTGGAGGAGAAAGTTCAAGCCACAAGCAACTGCCCTTTTTCCATTAACACTTTCCCTTATATTTACAACTTGCCTACACACTTTGAATTCACCCTCTAAACAGCATCACTCACTGCTGATGCTAGACACCATCCCTCCACAGCAGTCATGATATGCATTATGAAATATGCCATACCTGAAAAAATAAAGGTGGTTTATTTGTCCTATTCCTAACCTTGTTTGTCAAGAATAAGTTATTAGACTGTCTAAAGGTAAGTCAGATGAGAGCACTAATATGTTGAGAGTATTTTGGAAATTCTCTCAAGTGGAGTTTATGTTCGTTGGGTCTGATATTTAAGGAGTCAGGAAGTCACCATGCTGCACTGTACCTACTACACCCCCTGCTATATATCTAACGTTAAGAACATCACCTTCTCTGGAAAGTCAAGAGAAAAAAAAGACTCCCCCGGGCTCCTGAGCTATCATTAGTTTTGCTTGCTACTATACCCACATACATCAAAGGGAAATTTATACAGGTAGAGCAGGTTTTGACAAAAAAGTTAGATTATGAACCAAAACTCTTGTCTATGCACCACAGTTGCTTTATTGAATCAGGTTTTGAAAAATGTCCACAACCTTTCTGGCCAAAATCTGTTCGACTAGTCTAATGATGAGAAAGTTTTTCCCTTAAATCCAATGTAAGCCTCTAATTCCAGTTTCAATCCATTGCCCCTCAGCTTTCTACCATGTGCTGCTGTAAAGAGCCTGGCTCTGTCTTCTCAATAACTTCCTCAAAGGCACAGGAAGGCTGCTGTCACATCCCCCATAAAGCCAAATGTATCACAGTTTCTCTGTGCCCAGTCAATGCAGCATATCATGGGAACTCTGGTTTATTTTATGAGATGAAGCTCTATATGTCCAAATTATGATTTCTAAGAGAAACTGCAGCAGTTTCATTTACATACTGAAGAACCCACATTTTTGCCAGCAGGAAATTGAAGAAAAAAAGGAAAAAATAATCAGGTTCAGAAAAACCCAGCCATACTTGCCAAAATGTATTTTTAAAAAGACAAAAATAAAGGAATGCAGCACTAGATCTAGAACACCCACTTCCTGCTCATCCCTGTACCTCAACCATAGCACTGCTCTGTAAGAACAGCCACATCCACAAATAGAACAGTAAACCCCTAGTACCATTGCTCCAAAGAGGCACATTCCATACAGAAGTTTAGCAGAGAAGGTCTGATTTAGTAAATCCAGTTTGCCTTACTTGTTATTTAGCAAACACCTTCCACTAAAATCCTACAGTTTGTTGACAGCAATCTGAAATGTGTTAAAGTAGGATACACATACAGAATGTCTTATTTACTAAAGCAGAATTATTTTTGGAAAAAGCTGAATGTAGAACAAGCTACATCTTGCTCTAATTTACAGCTGAGCATCCTGTTTACATGCTGATGTCTGTGTTTATTTTTTTGGTTACAGGAAGCGACGCTGAAAGACTTGAAATGATTTTGCCTCACACTGCCTATCAAGTTATTCCACTTCCATAGGAAACAATGGCTTGGGGTCAAGTTAACTCATGCAGACAAATGTGAGAAAGCAGAGTTGTTTCACCGCTCTAAGACAATGCCATTTTAACAGCTTTGCTATAAGGATTTTCTTTGCCAGGCTTGTTTGCCCAATCTGTCTCTCTGAAATATGTACGACTTCCTTCTGGCTCTTCTGCTCAGAATACTGTTCAAATTATTTTTCATCCTATTCGAGCCTTATCTTTTTATTTTGTTTTGTTTTCCTCCTCTCCTCTTTTACAGGGCAAAGTGCTAACATTTTCAGATTTGCCCTCTATCTTCAAGCTACAGTCTTAACGTATCAGTCTCAACTATGGAGCTGTACACAACTGCAGTTTCTACATTATATAAATTAGAAATTAAAACCCAAAGTCTATCTTGAAACATAGAATGGCTGGCCTTACAGAGGGTTAAGAGGAGGAAGCCAGGACAGTTTTCCATATGAATCTCTGTGCAAGTGCCAGCTGGATTTCGCAGCCCGGCGCTCAGTAAAGCACAGTGGAACAAGAACGCTGTTAGTATTCTTAGAGTGCTCTGAAGAGGAACAGGAAAAGGCAAGAAAATAATCTTACTCTGTACCAGAAAGAAGTGCTGGAAAGTCAAAGAGGAGAATTCAAGCTCCATCCTCTCCACAGCACAAAATCAACATCACTCACAGTCACTCTCATGCATCACGGTGACACTAAAGGTAATAAGCTGTACATGAAAGAAGGGAAATAGTGAAGAGGTGTTGTTACAGCACATCCCCCTTCCCTCTTGCTCTCCGTGCCCTCCAAAACTGCACATTGCTTCCAGAATACCGAAAATATCACTTGCTGAAGCTGTGCCTGTGAGGGGCCCCACTGTGCACCCATTCCTGCCTCTTCTGATATATTTATTGATGACTTATAGCAGTGCACCCATTCAGATCTCTATAGCTGTCTTAGTCTCCCAATTTTTAATTTAATGGCTGATTTACCCTACCTTTGAATCACCGTTAAAGAACATGAGGCACTCCTAACCACAGACAGACCCCTAAAGCACAGGTGATGCTGGGCTGATAGAGAAGCATTGATGACTCCCTAATACTTTAAACAGGTCTTACACAATGCTCGGGGCCTCTGGGCCGCTGCTGTGCACACAGACAAGTTAATTCAAACATCACTGACTTTTATTAATTCTTTATCAAGAGCAATGAAAATTGCTAGAGCTCCAGAACAAAACAAACAATAAAAATCCCCATTCTCCCACTATGAAGAGCAGCTACATGAGAAAAGCAGGACTAGATAACAGTCCTGTCCCCTTCCTACTACCCCTACCTACTTAAACCTGCAACCAGGCATCTATTTCCCTCCCTCTGCTTAGCATATCCCAAATCATTACATGTCAGAGAGGCTGCCAAGTGATACAGCACCACGCACAAGGAAAATCCTGTAAATTCCAAGGTTATATAGAAGGGGAAAAAAATACCAGTTTCTTCACCTCAGGGGCAAAATTGGACTTCACATGCGTGATGGACTGAATAACGCTTCATCATAGGAGCCAATTTTCTTCTAACTCCCCTGCAGCTCTTAAAACATAGATCTTAGTTTTGTACCTGATTTGCTAAAAGGCTTTCCTCTCTATCATGCCTTTAAAAAATAAGAAGGAATGATAAATACATAATTTCATGATCTACTGTGCCCAACAGAAGCGAGATATTTTAGGAAGGAGTACTATTTGCACTTAAGAAATACACACCAATATAAAAATATTAATAAAAAAATCCCCAAACAATCTCCACAAGGAGAGGAGAGGCATAATTTCCTCAGGGAAAACAAGAGTCAGAAGAAAAAGCTAAGTAGTTATTAATATGGAAATATTAAAAAAATTCCCAAACCTGTGACATATAACAAACAAAAAGCCCTAGGACAGTTCCATCTCACATACCTTAAATTTTAGTGCTAACTGTAGCAAAAACACAAGAGGTTAAAGACCCAATAGAACACAATACACGTATAAAGTGCAAGCCTCAAATCAATAAAGTAATTAAGGTCATAAGTATCCAAGATAGTCAACATTTCAACATTTTCCTAGCATGTAGGACTTCAGTAGCAAAAAGGACCCTTTCCCCTCCCAATACCAAATTCCTTTTTGAACTCATTATATTGCTCTGCTGCACGAAAAGCAAAGCAAGCGAGCATGGCTCCCTGGATGCATTTCTGTTAACTCCCCTGGCTTCCCCCCACCTCAAAACATACCCACGAAGGAACACCTGTACATAACCAAGTTAATCCTTCCTACCTTCAGATGGTCAAACTTCCACTCTGGAAAGGGATCTTCCTAACTGAAGATATTCTGAGTGTCTCACTCTTCTAAACTTTTCCTCCAAGCCTACTTAACGGCTGTAGATTCAGGCCCCAGCACCACAGTCCTCCTCTGCCACCTACCCACCTCTTCCCTTCTGCCCCCACATCTTTCTGGAAGGTTCTTTCCATCAGAAACTGCTGGGGACTACCTTTTCCCCTTTGGCTTCTATACGTAATCCATGAGCCCCTGGTCAGGTCCCAAATGCAAACCACCTGGCTGCAATTACCGGGTAGGAGGCTGCACCACCTGGGTTCAACATGGTCAGGTTCCCAATGCCAAACACCTGGCTGCAAGGGAGAGAGAGCAACCCCATCCCTAGCACTGACGTGGGGTTTGAATGCACCAGCCATACTCCTGAGCATCCTGCCAGGCTGTGGTGCCTTTTGTCAGGGCTGATGGAAAAAAATAAGGGACTGTGTGCAGAAACCTCTGCTGGGGTTTAGATGGTTGTTTTATCAATTCTGATGCACACCACTTACCTTCATCAAACATACAGGATAACCTCTTTTGCAGAAAAGGGCTGAGCTTGATGGTGCAACAGCCACCATGCAATTATCCATGTAACATCCAGTCCTCTCTGAAGATGCATCCAAAGTTCTGATGCCACTTTCTCATTGTCTGTGAAATGCAGGTTAGAGTTTGTGGTAGGAAGGTTTAGGTGCATCTGGACAAGGCAGCGGAGAAAAGACACAGCCTAGAATTAAGATTGTGGATGTGGGAGATAGAGATCATGTTTTATTTCTTAGATATGAATATCATCACAGAAATTTTATTAATGAAATTCAGTGCCATGAGGTAAAAGTTGGGTTTAAAAATGCTTGTTAGGTAATGCAAAATTGACCTCTCACATGAGACGTTATGAACTAATTTGAATAAAGGTGCTTGATTTATTTGCCTTTACTCTGTTTTTGTTTAATATTGTGGGAACTTGAAAGAACCTGATTAGAAAAATAACGTTGAGACAAAGATATAAAACAGGCCAAGTAAAGGTCCCCTGCTGCTTTCAGGACGTTACAAAATATATGATACCTTTTATAATAATGCAGCAAGAATAAATCAGCTTTTCACGATCGAGAGGAGATGGTGTTACTTGTTCTGGTGCTTTCTGCCTTTCAGAAGCAAGCGTGCTCCGAAATATTGTCAATTTTGTTGCTTCCAATATGTCAGCTTGGAAAGCAGATCACACAAGTGAGATCAGGCCAAGACAAACATTTTACTGCCATTTTCCCCCCTTATTACAATTGCTTTCAGGTGGCTATCAGTGTAAATTTTAGTATCTCATACCATTCAGGTGAAGCTTTTTACTGGTCTCAGTGTCCTTACAAGCTTCAGACTTTGATGACATCGTATTTTATTTTTAGCTGTTGGCCAGCTGCAGTGTCTTTTAATTGAAAAATAGTCATTATTTAGATATATCTTGTGACACACTCTGTGGCTCGCATTCTGGAGAAAGTCTTCAGGAAACCACCGTATCCCAAAACAGGTTCCTAGACCCAAATCATAAGTTTTTATTCACTACTATGCTCAGCGTGATGGAAAGAAAGACCTAAATCAGGTGTGGCTGTGCAGACCTCCAGTTTGCTGGGACCAGTCCTGCATTCCTGCCCCAAGCCCCATCAGGGCAGCCTAGGTGTACCCCACACTCTTGCCTTGTCCGGCTTCTTTTTAAGTGAATCTCACCCATACAGAAATAATGAATTTCTTTCTCCTTAATGCTGCCTACAAAAAGCTTCTCAATTTTTAGCCCATTAACAAATCTTTCCTGGGATCTATTAACATGTCACTATGGAATGCCTTTTTCTTCAAAGTTTAATATGGCTTAACTCCGTCTTAATCATATTGCTCTACTACACTTTATAGCCTGCGGCTTCAGGGAACCTTTGCCTTTTATTAGTACTCATATACAATCATGATGTCATTCCAAAAATCCAGTGTGGCTTTGGGTTTCATAAATTCTTATACCTTTGATTTACTTAGTGTATCTGCAGGGTGCTCAGAAGCAAGATGTGCAGGCAGGGCAAGGGGTAAGTGTTACAGTACTGAGTTGTGCCAGCTCACTGCTTTGCAAGGAGGAGCTGTACATGATAGGAGATAGAGTCACTTTCTTCCCTGCAGTGCTCATCAATGTTAACAGTAATAACGGCTCGCTCAAATTCTTGTTACAATCAAGGTGAGTCCTGTTATGACAGTCAATGAGAGCTGACAGGCTTTCATGCTTGCAACCGTTTGGTGGGCAACTGTTTCTAGCTTGACAGTGCCCCGTAGGGAAGATCTCTCATGACATAATTTCATCAGTCACAACATTTCTGGTCTGGCCCATCTAGAAGCTCTGCTGAGTGCCTTGTGGGGCAAGGATGTTGGGTCATTGGCACCTCCGTCTGAGGAACAAGAAGTCAGGGACAGAAAAATCCTGCTTGGAGGCGCAGATTTGGCTGTTTTATCGTTGGAGTCATATTTTGCACTTTATAATGACGTTTGTAAAGGACATAAGAACGTTTCAGTGTGCTAAATCTGTGGTCTCCATCTGATGACTCTCTTATTTATATCACTGACCTCATTACTGGAGATGACAAACCTAAGATTACACAACTGTATAAAAGTAGCTGCTGACAATTCTGTTGTCTTTTCCAATTCCATTTCTATTGAGAAACATACTTTAATGTAATTTAAGGTGCTATAGTCCTAGGATCATGAATAAGATGGATTCAGTAATTAAAGGGAAACAAGGTCCAACCTGCTATCTCTGAAATAGAACAGATCCCATCATACCCACATGCTCGTCTCCCTGCTCATAAGCAGATTTGTCATTTGCAGGTGCTTGGGCTCAGTCTTAGCATGATATCAAAGAATTGAAAAATAACTCAGATATCTTCTAAAAAGACACCATCTGACTTGTTTTTTAGAGTAGCACCCAAGCAGGCATTGTCTGAGGCTGCTTAGACATATCTTGCCTTTTCCCAGTTTCTTTACAACAGTTTTTGAAATTTTTTGTTCCCAAATCACGCTTGCCCCAGTGTACTCAATGCAGTGCAAGCGTTCAAAAGCCTTGGGAGTGGGCAGTGTGTGAAAGGGTATTCAACACAGAGAATACTGAACATCGATTCACTCGCATTAATATCAGCTTCCTGTTTGTTTCCGAGTATAATTTAAGTCCCAGTTTTTTACCTGTTTGGATCCTGAAAGGTTACTGCTTTTGTCTATATGAATTGCCATAGCAACCACAGCACTGGAGCAAACAGTCATGAGCTTTAACCGCCTGGGGGTCAGCAACAGAACACTCTTCATTTAGAGACCTTCGTCTCTCAAATCTGGGTTGTTTTACCAGCTCGATTGGGCTGTGTTTTCTGTACTTCAAGGCGACTCCCTTTATGATCTGTGAGCTACAGAACCCTCATCTCCGTGTGGTAGGGAGGGAAGAGTTATGGGTTCATGTTTCATTTATTTAGGAAGGATTATAGCTTTTTTCCTATGGATAAAGACCATATTTAAAAAACTCTCAAATGAAAATGAAAGTATATATTATCTAACATGTGTATCTTGGGCTGAAGGCTGCGTTCTTGTACTTTATTGCAAAACTATGGCTCAAATCTGAGTCCAGGATGAGACACTGAGCACCGTGGTATTGCATTTGCTCACGCTAAAACTGAATTTTTAGCTAAAATTGTTGCGCTGTGCCTTAGATGCCTCAGTGCCACAGCCTTAGCAGTGCTAAGGGGCTTCCGTCTGCAGCTCTGTCATCTTTTGCATCAGCTGCTGAGGCAGTGTTTTCCCATTGTTGTTCTCACATCTTTGTTTATTGTTCCCGTGGCCTTGCACCTGCAAAACCCAATAATCTTATACAGCAGGTTCTCATGGGCAGCCACTGCCACTGGTGTGAAAATCAGCTCTTTTCCCCAACCTGTTCATACCTCAGTTTGTAGATGTTAGTTTAAATAGAGACAACTAAAACACCACCCATGACAAAACAGTATTTGTCTATTAAACACTATTGGTATTTTAAATACTAAAATATTATCCAATAATACACAAGCACAGAAGGTTAAGACCAATGGGCAACACCTCTATTTAATTACTATTTAGTTACCATATTCAGCTGTAATCATGCCACAAAGAGGAACATCCAAGAGGGAGTTTAAGTTGATCCCATTGGAAAAACCATAGGATAAATAGTGGAAAAGCATGCCAGAAAGCATCATCATCCTGGCAGTCACCAAAGTATATTCTGCAGTTTTCAGGGGTCTTGCCTCTTTGTATTCTGGGTGACTCTTTTCCAACCTGTGATTGCATTCCATGTGTTTGATCAGGACTTTGGGATTTAACCAAGACTGAAAAACAGCTGCACCCATCCCCAAATGTTTGAAGCCAAGATTCTCAAGTAGCTTGTGTGAGTACCAGAGGCAGACATCTGCCCACTCACTTTTTGACAGGTATGACTTTAGGTGACAGTACTGAAAATACTGCTTTACCCTTCACCTGCTTAATTTTTAACACTGAGACAGTTTTTAACAGAAGAGGACGTTCCCATGTTCTTTATCTGGCTACCTACCTCCTTCTTGGAACAGGAAACATCAGGCAGTAGGAAAGGGAGCTGAAAGGACCCCCCCAACAAAGCACTTTATGTGAATCAGGAATACCCAGACAGACACTGAGCTCTGGCATTCACATGACAATCATTGCTTGCATATAGAGGGACGTGTTAAGCCCCAGAGAAGTCACTCAACTTGGAGCCTTTGGGGCTATCCCCCTCCCACTTCTTCCTTAGAGAGCTTCAGAAGCAGCTATTTTCACAACCCAAGTGTTAAAAGAGTAGGATGCTGTGATACTGCGATCAGGTCTAGGGATCCCTGGCCAGGTGGCTCTGCAAGAAACAGATCTTGGTCTCCTGTGTGGCAAGCATGGAATGGGGGAGGAAAAAGGAGAGAAAGCCGAAGACAATTGTGGTTTTACAGTGTCCTTTTTCAGCTTGCAAACTGGAGATAAGAGCAGACAAGCTTTATGATGGCGTGGAGAAATCAATACATTTTTATTGATTCTTGTAGCTGCAGAACTCTCACCCAGCACAAGTACCGGGGTCAGAGTATGAGTACATGACTGTCCTGCTACACTACGAGTGTGCTCCTCAGAAGTCATGCTATTTGATTCACCAAGGATGAAGTCTGCTCCATTACACGACTGCAACAACAGCAGCTGACCCAGGATCCCCTCTCAGCGGGGCAAGTTAGGTGCTGCAAATTATCCCCTGCACAGGCCAGAAGCTACAGCAAAGCTAGCGGCAGCCACAGCTGAATGCACAGCTTCACGTAAGGAAAATACTTGCTTTACAAAAAGACTATTTTCAAACAATTACGCAGAGCTTATTGAAACAATGTGCTTTAGTTCAAAAGAAAGAAGTCCACAAAGTGGCACAGGAAGAATGACACAGAAGTAGAAACATCAAAACAAATCAACTTGGAAAACTAGCTTAGTGCCACAGTCAAAGCAGAATGAAATTAAGAACTTGGAACAAGCATCTAGGTTTGAAACAAAAGGAACTGGAAACAAAAAACCCCAGTCAAAGGAAAATGAAATTTATGCAAACTTGAGTATGAAAAATAATTGAAGGATACTTGTAAGGTTTACATTTAGTTTACATTCTTGTAAATCCTCTGAAAACATCAGTGGGAGTCTTTCAAAGTTGTTTTGATTTTGCAGAAACACTAATTTCCTTAATTGGCATTTTCAACGTCTCTTGGAAAATTTATGACCTGCTTCAACCCTTCTGAGAAGCCGTTCATTAGTGAAGTGTGAGGTTCTGTTGCCACTTTCAGTTGCTGTGGAGATGTCAAAATGGTGTAAAACTTACTGGAAGGTCCTTTTAGTATTATGGCCCACCTTTGCAGGTGACATTTTATAGTTGATTCGATAGTGCAGCAATGGACCTGACCTTTGTGTCATGGCTTTCATTCCCCATTTCTTCTGCAGAGTCCATTACCGCTTGTTCCGAATTCCTTCAACTCTTCTCTTTGACTTTGTGTTACTTTCCACTTCATTCCCAGCCTGCACCACCTAACACTCTACACCTGCTTTTGATGTCACCAAATAGGGACAATGACTATAAAGTTATTTCCCTTTACAAGTCAAACCTGGAAGGTCTCTCTGTTGTTGTTCATTCTATTTCCATTGCCAGTGTAAGTGTCCTTGTTGTTTTTCCCACTAGTGAAGAAAGGGCAAATGTCATATTCACTGAAGCAAAGACTTTGCTTTGAAGCGGTATTGATTTTTCCTTTTCCCTTCTGAAGCTTTGCCAGGCTCCATAAAAGCGTGTCTCTTGTTCAGAAACTCTTTGGACTGAGAGACAACAGGGGCAGCAGAACCAGCAGGGCGCAGGGGGAAGTTCGAGCATCTGGTGGAGAATGACAATTATGACAGCAGCTAGAAAAAGAGAGAGGTCATTTTATTTTTAACTCTACTGCGAGAACAATTGTGGATCAGAACAAAGACAAATGGGAAACACAGCTTTAATTCCAACTTATGATTCCTCCTTGTCTAAACCTTAATATGAACATTTCTTTGGGCTACAGCTGTTGGCAATGAGACAGAAACCACCAGAAACAACATTTTGGCTAGAGGCTTCACCACAAAGGTGACAACAGCATGACTTTCTGGCACAAGGCTTTAAAGATACCACTCTATATTGGAGCAATAGCATCACATGGTCCTGCAGAGAACTTCTGAATGAAGGTCTAGTGCTGTGACAGGACTCCTCTTTGAGAGATCTCAGTTTGTTTAGAGATAGCTTGTGCAATGCAGAAATAACCACTAGCATTCAGCTTACACATACTGCAGAGAACCAAAATGTGTTTCTCTTTCCCCACGTCATCTCCGTCTTTCATAGATTCCTTCAAGTCTATGACCACAAACACATGTTTATCATCTGCACACTGGAGAGTCTCTCATTCTTAGTGAGAAAATGGCTGCTGGCTTTAAGCCCTGTTTAAAGGTGATGCCTCCCACCACCTCCACTATTCTGTGGCATTTTGTTTATGCTGACTCAGAGGAAAAAAAAAAGTCACTTATTGAAACATCACCACCACTTTTTGTCATGCTTCTGTATTTCTCGAAGCTGTCAGGCTGGGAGAGACGGTCTTCCAAAGCTCATTAGATAAACAGCTGCTGCTGGAACTGCATTTAAATTACAGCGGCTGCCTTTAGCAGTGTAGGTCAAGTAATAATTACACTGGATTTTCCTACAGTTCCTGGGTTTTGTAAAATTAGTACCTAATACTGGGAATGAAGTAACAGAAAGAAGAATTATTTCTCATGCTATTGTGTATGGTCTTATCCTCATAAGAAGTCAAGCCTCATGCCCTCTTCTCTTAGTTTTTCCTATTCAGTCCCATCTCCCACTCAGACAGTTCTTTAAAACCTAAAAATCCATAAAATGGTTTCCAAATTCCCAGCTATTTGGAGATCTGTGCATATGCGACAGCTGGAAATGAGACTTTTTAAACACCTGTGAAAAAAACTGTTCTGAAGAGCAATGAGAGGGTTCTGTTGATTAAAGGATGTTTTCTGCTACTCATTTGTAAGGGAAGTGATTCACTAAATGCAAAACTGTCCTCATACTGAATAAAAGGAAAATGCTCTGTGGTCACCAGGGCTTACAGGAATAGCTTGAGCACCCACCAGCACTGCCAGCTTTGGTGCCGACCTGCACTTTGCACATTAGCACCATGCCAGCTGGTGATAGCACTTGTCAGTGTGCTTCAGCATCCCCCCACGCAACCATCACTAGCCCCTGCCTTTTCTTCCCCCCACAACCAGCTGCACCTGTCAGTGCAATTTTACAGCCTCTTTGTCCAAGGATAGGAAGTATCTTAAAACCATGACACCCCGCGCAGGGGAAGAAAAGTGTAGCTGATACTGGTTGCCCCATCAGGACCCAAGCACAGCAAGTAATAAATACACAGGAGCTATCGCGGTGTTGTGGGTCAGCTTTGACTTTACACAGTTTCCCCGCAATATGCTTCAGGGCACATCACACTGTTGACTTCTGCACCAGTGTTACCCATCCAGTTCTCCATGTACATTTGTTTTCATTATTTCTGCCCCCTCCTGCTGTTTTTTCTGACAAGCTTGGGATCTGAAAGCTGCTTCCCCAGACCTTTAAGTAACAACCCATCATCAGCCGTACTGTGTATGGAGGGCTGCAGCTTGAATTTGTTTTCACAAAAGGCACATCACAAGACCTGCCTAATCAGCAGTTACCTAGTTTGCTCACACCAGACAGAGTCAATTTACAGACCATGCCTGTTGTTGACCCTGCTGTCTGCTCTGGGTTATTTCAGTCTGCCTCCACTTTTTAAAATCAAATGTTAGTATTTTTAATTGCTGGTTTTAACTCTTGCCTAAGTGGGCACAAGCTCATGCTGTTACACACCTCTCCAAGGCAAGAACAAGTGACCACACATATAGGAGCTAAACTGGTGTTCCTGATAGTAACAAAATGGATTTGTACCGTTCTGGTGACACCTATTATCCATGGATCACTGAATGACAAAGGTCAGGTACTGCTGTTCCCCTGCTACCTCTGCCCAGTTCACCATCATGCTGGGGAGGCTCCAGCTCTGGAAATGACGCCTCCTAAGACCAACAGTTAATTGAAAGCAACTCTGAAGATGCTACTTGCTCAAATTGGAGTCGAATGAGGATTTACTTAGTGGGAAGGCATCTTAGGCCTGCATCTGGTAAATGGTGAGATTACAGATCATGATATTTTATTGCTATTCTTGTTTTTTGCTTTTGAGGATATATGAAGTTAAACTGATTCATTCAGAATAACAACTGCAATATAATTGCAGTATTTGTGAAGAAACACGGGCTATCTTTCTATCTATTATTTAAAAATATTACTAAATTGGATGAAAGAAAAAAATAGGTTTCTCTTTCTTTTAATTGAGAAAAAAATGGCTGGTGAGATTGTTATAGCAATTTTTTTCCCTTGGAGTTTTGAGTCTTTTTTTTAAATACAACTATCTCTAGTTGATCCCTTCTTAAAAATCACCTCACATTATAGGAGAAAAGCAGCCTGTTCTATGCAGTTTATTATATACAGTGCCAAAGATTTTCAGTCTGCAAATTCCAAGTTCAGCCCCTTGTAGTATGATCAGTTTGCTCTGCCCATTATCAGGCTCTGACCAGAGCAACACTGATCCCTGCAGGATGGACAGTCAAGTAAACTCAGCACCTACCTGAGGTGTTTCAGGCTGATCACAGAAAGATGAAGCTGAAGAAGCAGCTACAGATGTGCTCTAGTTTGGAAACAAGCACCTGAATAATCTGCTTGCTGTCATCCGGGGTGAACCAAAACCACAGCAGATCTGCTATTACATTTGTGAGTTAAGGTCATCAGCAGGCCAACAGCTCAGATTAAAATTTTAACCTTGGAATATGTTTGCTTCTTTTTTTCTAGTGATTTTATCAAACTTTATTTGCTGTTTCTATTTCCTTAGCACACCAGACCACAGACCTACATCCATTACCATCATGACAACAATAAAAAACTTAAATAAGCTGTTTGGTTGCTTCCTATTGCTGGATTTCAGTCTGATTGTGGCAAATGCCCTGTTGAAAGGTCCCCAGTGGACTCTGCTGGGCTATGGCCACTTCACCTAACCAGCCTGCAGAAAGAGGTGCTTTCCTTTTGATAACCTTTCTTGATTTTTCTAGTGCGGCTTTCACACCACCAGAACAGCCAGTGGAGCTACAAAGGATGCAGTGTCTGAGATGTACAGATGACTGATGGTTTTACAGTGTCACAGTGTTTGTACAGGACTGCTGTACTCCGGTGTGACTTGCAATGATGAACTTAAAGGTCACGTGCATAACAGCCTCATAACTTCCTAGGGTTGTGTGTCACCTACATCAGCAAGGCAAAGACATTATTAAACTCAGAAGTTGAACAAGAACATTCAGGATTTCTTGTTTCATTAGCATATACCTATAAGAACAGAGACAGAAAACTGTAGATGTTAACGCAAAGCTAATTGCAGAAATGAACTGTCTGAACAGCAGCAGGGAAATTCCTGCTGTCATGGATGAAACACAAGGTATCTCCCATTTCCTAGAAATACTTTTTATGAAAGCCAAATAAAACTATTATGCAGGTAAGCACAGTGCATAGGCTCCTTACCTGTTCTCAGGAAACACCATGTATAACACAAGACTGATGCTAGGGACATGTAGGTAACATCACAGTATTGAAAAAGCTGCTTTTTGGCTGAACAGATGTGAACCATATGTAATCATTCTGACCCTCAATCCAAACAATTCTACTGGAAATGAAAGCCTGCTATGTCTGGTGTCTAGGTTAACTAGATGACAAGGTCTTGGCAAATTCTTCAAATAAATAAAAGAGTTCCTATAAGATATTAGAGTCAATGAATCTCATGAATGCTCACAGCTGTTCTCTGAAATTCAGAATTTTCCAGCTTTTTTTACAGAAGCCTTATAGATCAACAGGGTGGATGTGCGCTTGATGGTGATTGCACCACAGGTAGTCCCTATTAGCTGGTGCTTTTCATATCGATCTCTCCTCTAAATGGATAATTTTAGTAGTTTCATAGGCAATGAAGCCATCGATACGTGTCAGTTTTTACACCTCTTTGACCTCAGTGTGTGGCAAATATTCCTATCAGTTTTATCTGGTTTGTTCTGTTTGTTTTTAGTTTTTTTAGTTAATCTGATCTCAACAAACAGCATGAGGTTTTGAGGTTTGAACAAATACAGCCAAGGCATTCATGTAACTTCTCTCTAGACACAAGTGAGCACGTTTTGCATAGTTCTCTTCATAATACTAATGATTTACCAGACAATAAAAGTAAGTTTGCAATGATTTAAAAGGATTATCGCTCTAAAGTGTGTTTTTATAAATCTTGTAGTCTTAAGTGCGTGCCAGATAGATGTCAGAGACCACATGGAAATCTAAAAATTCTCATATAAACCCTTCCTAAAGTGCTTGACATCAATCCATCTATTGTACATCTTCATGCTCAACCCAGGTTAAAATAGTGCAGCTCACTGTGACATCGTAACTAGAGGCTGCTAAGCTGACAGAAATAATTTGTTACACTGCTTACAACTAATAACACACACCCCCTCCCCCCTTGCTTTTGGGCAGTTTTTGAAAACACAACTCATCCTGTTCACGCGTGAACTCTCACTGTTCCTACCACCTCATCCAGTCCTTCAACAGAGGTTTGAAGCATACAAACATGCGCAGAACTGGAATGAGACGGAGAAATGCCTGGCTACATAAAAAAGGACCCCACCACACCAGGACAGACAGCTAGTCTTTTTTAAGTATAGCTATTGTGTGTTAAATGCATCTAAACACATGCTAACGTCTGAGAAGACTCAGCCTACTCGATCAAAGAAGCTCAAGCTGACAAAACACAGCAGCCTCACCTGGTGCTACAAGAAGTCTCCCTTTCTGCTGGTGTGCCAAGCTGCTTGGTAGTGGTTTTGATGCCCAAAATTCACTCCTCTAGGCTGGTCTTCTTCCTCCAGCTCTTCTTCCCTGCTATCTCCCCCCTGCCCCTATGGCGTGTCTCTGTTCTGTATTTCCACTTCACTTACTCACTCCTAACAAAGACTACCCTTTACAAAGTAACATCACATGGAATGAAACAGCATTGTGGAACTAGCAGTCATTGCAAACCAAATAACTGTGTCTTATCTAGTAAGAATCTCAGACCTATTTACAGAGATGGAAGGAAAAAGAAGAACAATCTCCAGCCCTCCGAAGGCAGAATACATTCTGAAAAGCATTCTGTGCTGCCGAAGCCACATACAACCTAGTCTGGTCTTAGCTAGGCTTACTATCAGAAACTTTCTACACTAAAAAGTTTTTAAAGCAACAATCATTCATTACTTTGTGCAACTTGCAAGATTTTGCTATTTAATTCTTATCACTGCTGGTCTTATTCCTTTAGCCATAGGCACTGTAGTAATAAACAAACATTGTGTGTGAAAAGCTATCAATCTATGCAACTAAAAATAATAGCACATGCATATAAAAAATGCTTTATCTCATAAAAAGATTTCAGAATGTCATAGCTGGTTAAGTGTACCTGGAGGACATAAAGTACACCAATTTTTTTTAACCTACTTTTGGTTCCTTCTTAGTCAACAGGGAAAACCAGATACCTGTAGGCTATGATTTATCCACCAATTTCTTTTACTAAAATCCATCCACTTATTAACTTCAGATAAGGTCTATTCAGCCTTCTTACACTAAGGACCTGATACTGGTAGCTAAACTTACAGAGGAAGAATTTAAGTCTGATAACCTTCACCATACAGCCAGAACTCTACACAAAAACACCTCCCACAGTCCTATCCAAACTATCAAGGCCTCCTTCTGCCCTTTGAGAAAGGAAGCAAAGGGCTGTTTCAAGTTTAAAAGCAGTAGAAAATTGGCTTTGATGCTCTGCATCTGTAATTCATTCCTTTCTGCTGTGGAAGGTGGTCATCTTTCTCAGGTGCAGCCAATGGAAATTTTGCTGCTTACTGCAGCAGAGTCAGCAGGAGCTCGGCTCCGTGGAGCAGCAGTAGCATAGATACAGGCATCATGACAAAGCCCAGTGCAGAACAAACGTTTTTGTGTCTGCACACCCAGGAAAAACATATCAACACTTGTCTGAAGTTACGGCTTATTTCTGAAGGCATGTGCTTGCTCTAGGTCAAGGTTGGCTTTTTTCTGTGAAATTGCACCTCCAGCATTGTTCAAAGGGAAAGACCGCCGCCTGGCATGTATATGAGGGTAATTCAGTGAGGGCTGTGAACGTCTTGGCACATGTCTATCATTATTTACTGGAGGGATTCTTGTACCTACCCACCAGCAACTGGGCTTGGCCATGCTAGTCGCTAGAGATTCTAGAGGAGATAAATGTCCTGTCCAAACCAGAACAACAATTCCTCTGTGGTTGGGACTTCATAAGTTAATAGAGGAGCTTAGTGTCCAGAGTTGTTCTGTACCCAAACACTACTATAGAAAAAGAGATCATCTGTGAAAAGCTCCAGATATGCAACTACAAGAAAAACAAGATAAAGCAAAATTCCAATCAGAAGGAACAATACCCATAAAAATAAGTGAAGAAAGAGAGATTTAAATTCTTTCAAATATTTGCATTTGTGGGAGACGGTAGTAACAATGATGTGAGAGGGCATGAAAATAAAATTTCACTTATCACAGAAACAATTTTTTAAAAACCTAGCAGCAAAACTTAAAGGAATTAAGAAAAATAAAAGGGAGGGGGGGGAATAAATAATAACTGAAAGGATTGGCGTAATATACTTGTTGAGCAAATGATAAATGAATGAGAACAAACTGCTCCTAGCAGCAGTCCATACTGAAGCAACGCAATAAAACCAGAAACTTTCTATTTTTCAAATAAACTCTCTGAACTGAATTGTAGAACGGAGCCGGGAGAAACATGGGACAAAGGGGAATGCACATGCACTATTACAACACAGTCCAAATTCCAGTAACCGATGAGCAGGTTTAGGTTTAAGAGAAACCAAATTGTTGAAAAAGGACTGCTTGTTTTTTAAAACAAAGTTAATAGAAACCCAAATATACAAACATTGCTGATATTTTATTAAATATGACAATATAGGTTCCTTCTTCTCTCAAACATGGCAGAATTTGCAAGTGTTTTCACACGTCCTTGGTGTGTCTCAAAGCTACAGTTGGGAGTGGCTTTTCTGGAGAAGTCACCTCCTGGAAAAGGAAAGAAGAAAATTCCCAACAAAGCTCCTGGCTGTGGCAATGACAGTTGTATCTTTTCCTGGGTTTTGTTGAGCCATCAAAGATTCAAGATACTGGAATGTGCCTATAGGAAAAAAAACCCCAAACAAAACAAAACCCCCAAATTAAGCCCCAAACCAAACTCTAAAACCTGGCTTGCTATTTTCTTCTTTTACTACTTTTTCTGTTCTTGGACACTGAAGTCATGATTCATGAGAAGAAACAATGGCTCATATTGTCTTCGTCTTCTGTGAAGAGCTGTGATGGTGTGCTCAGTCCGGTTAGTGACTGGGGAGAGAAAAATACATTTATGGCAAATTGATGACTGTTAAAGAACAAATAAACATGTAGTTTAACATGGGAATCTCTACTAGCTCTCTGAGAGTAATTAGGTTTGGATGCTGCTTACCTTTTTCAGCATAGGTCCATGTTTCCACCGTTATGACATATCTCTAGACTTACCTGTATCCAAATGAAAGTAAAATTTATTCATCTGCTTAGCCAGATGTCACCACTACATAGGAGTAACCCTGTGAAAGTAGAAATAAACCCCCACCATACAACCATATCTTTATCAGCGATCAGTAAAATATTGCATGACTTCTGAAAATGTATTTGGAGATAAATGAACCATATATTATTTTTAAAACCTTTTGTATAGTCTTAATTGCTTTAAATTGCTGCTGAATTTATTTCTACAAATTAATGGATGAAATAGGTACCTCATACATCTCACCCTCCCAAACTGCTGCTTGCCAGGAGGTTCTTCCTCACCCCTCATTTTATTCCAGGGAACATTTATATCAAGTGCATTGTGCTAGATCTGGCCCATGACAGCTTTGCAGTCACAAGGTTTCTTTTTCTATCCTTCTTGCTGATGAGATACAATCACACTCCAGCCCAGAGCGACATGACTCTGCTGACCCAGTGCTGAGACCAAGCTCACAAGACCTGCTGAAAAATAACGTATTTTAGCTGCTTTTGTAGTATCACAGTGATATGTCTCTTCAGGCAGCATCTGTGTTTGGCCACTGAGTCTGAATACCTGAACATTTACTCTCCGCTTTGCAGAAACACGTATGGATAAATAACTCAGGGGGGTCTGGAACCATGATGAGGCTTTTAGAAGCCATGGTCATAGCTGTTTAATTTTTATATGGAATGCTCAGGAGTTCATACAGCTCTCTGGATTGATTCTTCTTTTGGTAAAGCCAACAGTGAAATACCCATTAACTTCCACAGAAACCGAACAAAATCACCACATCTGAAATTTGGTTGGGTTTTTTTTTTCTTGGTTTTTCTTTTTTCCTTTCATAACGCAGTTGCAGTGTTAACTGCTCACACAGTCTCCACAAACCTCTTGTTAATTGACCTCTAGTATTATCAGCTCTGGTTGTCAGTATTAGCAGCTTCCATTTGAAAAAGAAGTTACTGGGTCTTAAAGATGTAAAGCAGAAATCCTGAACAGTAACTGCCCAACCCCTATGGGCTTAACTCCACATTTATTTCTCTTTTTCAAATGGCTTCATTCTAAAGCTAAGCTCATAACTGCTGAGCGCCTGGCATTGCTGACACTGAGGGGAAAATTCAGATGACAGAGAAAATCCAGCTATTTCTGTCCTGAATTTACAGCAAGCATGTGGCTCAGTTGTATGCCTCCTCCCATCATCCGGAATGAAGCAGAGCAGAGCAGGCTTACAACTGCTGTAAAGTGTCATTGTGTCTTTGACATATAGGTCAACATATAGATTTGAGGATCAGACAGAACTGAATGTTCCTTTTTACAAAGATTTTTAACATAAAACTTACTGTATAGGGTGTTAAGTCTGCAAACTGTGGTACAAACAATTTCTTTTTATCAGAGTAATTACCAGGGGTTTTTTTTTCAATTTTTATGTAGAAGACTTTTTTTTCCCTCTGCATTTCGACCTTACTTACAAATAGCTATAAGCATATTGTAAAGCACATTTCAGTGCCTGGGAGTGCTCATATATCAGGTAGTTACACTCGTAATAATTTCTGTGAGTGGGTGTTCATGTGCATGAAAAGATACGCAAAATTGGAAGGTGAGATGAGCCATGATGAACATTAAAGGTCTGGAAGTAGATCAATAGCTGGTGTAAATTGTCGGGGCTTCATTGATTTCAATGGTCCTATGATAAATACTAATTCAGCTGGTGCTAGAAAAACGTTGTCAGCTGAGCATCTGGTCAATAACAGCGGAGGGTGCAGAATGAGGTATTGGTGTTACCTCCACACTGAGCACTTCACCTTTGAACTGACTCTGCGTGGTGAAAAAAGATAAAATTCCGTGTTTATTCATGCTTTTTTTAATCTCCTCTATTGACTGGAATAGCACATGTGGAGAGAAGGATGCATATATAGGAAGGCATTTTCTGTGACAAACAAATAGA
>VZTU01013898.1:1681-18616 GCA_013400835.1 Zapornia atra
CCCCCCCCCCCCATAATTTTCATGTGTTATTTATGCTTATTATTTTCCCAACTCCTTTTTTTTTAAATTTTATTTTGAGATTTGAATTTGAGGTTTTGGCCATATGTCTGCTTCTTTCACTAAGATTGTAACAGCTTTTGTCATGACTGGAAAACGTAGAACTTCTGGAAAATGTCTGGAACAATGGTTTACTGAATTGAGACCTGGTGGAAAAATATTTAACATGCTCAAGAACCATTACTTACTAGTACTTCTAATCATAGGCTATCCCTTAAAAATGCAAGTTCAACCTTATAATTATATGCACTATAGCTGAACTACAAAATTATAATCATGTAATATCATCATATATATTCATTAAGAGAAGTTATGTTTTACAGTTAATCATTGCTAGAAATGCTTTAGATAAATGGAAAATTATCCTTGATGTTATTTCTAGCAATACAGGCAAATGACACAAAGCAACCATGAGATTTTAAATGAAGTTTTGGCCTCTTTTAATCTATCATGAGGTTTAATATTTTAAGGAAGTTCCAGAGATGAAAATTATCTCTTTTATTTAATCAGATTTCCTAGATATATTTTACTGGCATCTTAGTAGTTAGAGAATGAATTTTCTTCTTCATTCTAAAATGGTTGTCTCCCATAAATACTACAGATACTGGAGAATAAATTTCATATGCAGACATATAAACACTAACAGGTAAGAAGTAGTAGTGGGAAAGCGATATAGAATCCTTGACTTTTAAAATAACATCTAAAAATGTACACAAACCTTATAACATAATTATGTTGAAGAAAGAAGGCAATACCTGGCAAAGTACTTTTCTCTTGATTCATTCACTGAATATCCCTCTTCATTCCTGAAAAATATGCTGAAAATTGCACAAATTTAGTTTGCACTGTCTGGAATGCAAACATAAACTGGAATTTCATAAAGAGCTGTGTGCTAACTACAACTAAGAAATTGTTTCAGAATACTATAGATGTATACACATTTATTCTATTTTGAGGTTTAAAGTGGGCCTGTAAGATGGACAGAGATAAGCTATATGCGATGAGCTACTAGATTTAACATAAATAAATTGATCTGCATTAAATTTAAGCTTTCAATTTTATTATTTTTCCCAGGTATTTGCTTTTTAAAAAAGGCAATGTATTCAATAAAGTCTTTTTACTTCAAAAACATCATAGTACTTTATGGGATTTTTACTTCAGCTTGGCAATACTGAAGTCAAAGTGAATAGCAAGTTTCTGGTTTTTTTCCCCTCCTATGAGTACTTCTGGACAATCTGACCATTACACTTTTAATCATCTCATGCTGTTCAGCTCAATTTGCAAGAACTCCCCTATGTTTTCATGCCTATGAGGTTTAAACAGTAAATAGAAGATGAACTCCATGAGTCATGCACCTATATGACATTTTGCCTGAAACAATTAATGGGAATTTGAAGTGACTTCTTGTCTGCAATAATAAATTAAGAATTTTTCAAAGTGTTTAAAAGAATGAGAATTCACCCATCCTGCTGGACAACTGCTCTTACCTTAACAATATTGAATGCAGTACATAATTCAAATGGGAATTTACATTTTAGCATTCTTATGAGGTATGTTCAGACAATGGACACATTAAAAAAAAAGTCAATAAACATGTATAAACTATTTCAAAAGATTAAAGGTATATGGCACATAGAGGGCAAACAGATGATCAGGCACTTTCAGTACAGGTTTATGACAAGATAGTTCCTGCTTGACTAAACTGATTTCCTTATACAACAAGGTGACCTACTTAGAGGATGAGGAAAGGGCTGGAGATGTTGTATACTTAGACTTAAGAAAAGCCTTTGAAACTTTCCCATAACATTCTTCTGGAGAAAATGTCTGCTCATGACTTGGATGAGTGAATACTTCTCTCTAATCATAGAATCATCACGGTTAGAAAGGACCTTCAAGATCATCAAGTCCAACCACCACCATTACACTACCATAACCTTTAAACCACCTCCTGAAGCCACACATCTACCCATTTTTTTAAAAGGCTCCAAGGATGGTGATTCTACCACCTCCCCAGACACACTGTTCTAATGTTTCTTAACTCCTGGTGAAGAATTGTTTCCTAATATCCAATATGAACATCTTCAGGCACAACTTGAAAATAGATGAATGGTCAGGTGCAAAGGATTGTGGTGAATGGAGTTAAATCAGTCACAAGTGGTGTTCCCCAGGGGTCAGCACTGGGGCCAGTTCTCTTTAGTATCTTTATCAATGATCTGGACATGGGGATTGAGTGCACCCTCAGTAAGTTTTCAGATGACACAAAGTTGGGCGGGAGTGTTGGGCTGGAGGGCAGGAAGGCTCTACAGACTAATCTGGACAGGCTGGATGAATGGTCTGAGGCCAACTGTATGAGCTTCAACAAGGCTCACTGCTGGGTCCTGCAGTTGGGTCATAAGAAACCTGGGTCCTTGCAATGCTACAGGCTTGTGGAAGCATGGCTGGGAACATGGCTCGGAACAACAACCCCATGCAATGCTACAGGCTTGGGGAAGCCTTGCTGGGAAGCTGCGGGGTAGAAAAGGATGTGAGGTATTGGTTGATGTCTGGCCGAATATGAGCTATGTCCTCACAGCTTGGCCAAGAAGGCCAAGAGGATCCTGGTTTTTCTCAGAAATAGTATGACCATCAGGGCTAGGACGTACTGGGCTCTGGTGAGGACGCAGCTTGAGTACTCAGGTTTGGGCCCCTCACTACCAGGAAGATATTGAGGTGCTGGAGTGTATCCAAAGAAGAGCAATGATGCTGGTGAACGCTCTAGAGCACAAGTCTTATGAGGAGTGGCTGAGGGAACTGGGATTGTTTACTCAGAAGAAAAAGAGGCTGAGGGGAGACCTCATTGCTCTCTACCGCTATCTCAAAGGAGGTTGTCGTGCAGTGGCCGTTTGTCTCTTCTCCCAAGTAACAAGCGATAGGATAAGAGGAATCAGCCACAAGTTTGGATATTAGAGAAATTTTGTTCTCTGAAAGGGTTGTCAGTCATTGGAACAGGCTGCCCAGGTATGTGTTTGAGTCACCATCCCTGGAGGTAAATAAAAGACGGGTTAGAGACATGATTTAGTTATGGATTTGGCAGTGATTACAGTTAGACTTGATCATAATTAAAGGTCTTTTCTAACCAAAATGATCCTATGATTCTGTGAGTATATGATTGTTTCCGTTAGTATATTCTATCACTTAATTTTCCCTGCCTCTGCGCTCTCATGTCATAGCTGCTAAAGTCAGAACCACTTCTTCTTCAAAAGAACTGGAGTTTAAGCCTCTCATATCCTTCATATGGAATACTTGGTAAAAGAAACTTAAGACAAGGAGAAAATCAGTAACAGTAAATAAAAAGAATGAGTTTCGGATTAAAGATTATCTCATTTTTGCAGGTTTTCCAGAGAATAAAAATAAAAAAACAGAAGAAACCTGGAAGCTGTTTTGCCAGAAGCAAATTTTTTAATTAAATGTGTGTGTGTGTGTCCCTTTTTTTCTTTTTTTAAAAATTTGTTTAAGTTCTCTAATAAACTGTTCTTCCAGATCAAGCAGGGATTGAAAATATATAAATTTAATAGAAAGCCCCTTAATGTGGCAAAAATGGATGTAGGATTAGCCCATCTTCCTTTCCCACTGGACTAGGAACACAGAGAAAAGATTATTATATTTAAATTAAAGTACTAGAAAGAAAAAGAACACCATAATTAAAATGGAGTTACTTTACTTCATATAGATATTAATTACAATTGAAATATGGAAATGAAATGGTGTATTCTGGAGACACCTACTTAACATCCTGTTCTGAATCACCTTCCACTGCAGGCTTTCTGTCTCATGGATCATTATGTAGGTGCCCATAGAGATTAGTCTCTTAACATAGGCATCTTGAATTACATCCCTAAACTTGGGAAGTACAAGTTTAGCCTTCTTTTCAAAATCTTTTAACACACTATACATTTCTTTTCTTTAAAGACATAAATAATTACACATCTGGCACTGAGAGACACAACAATGTAACTGCAGTACAAAAAATAATTGGTTACTGAGCTTTCTTTCTTTCTTTAGTAATGTGCTGAATACTTATTCTGACTCCTTGGTCTATGTCAGTTGTGCTGATTATTGATACTTTGCAAATGTCAACATAATGTCAAAATATATGTTCCTGTAAGAATTTGATATTTCACGTGTTTTCCAGTATAAAACTCTATCTGAATGGAATTAATCTCTCATGGAAACATGGACAATAGCAAAAAACTGAAGTGATTTTAAACCAGAAGGCATTGTCTGTCTGCTTTTCTCTGAAAAATAGAAATCTGAAGATATTTCTCAGGCCTGAATAAGTTATCAACAAGATATGAATATTTCCTATCTCATATAGATTAGCAGAGGTAAAAAGAGAATAAATAGCCAAAAAAGATAATCAATCATTTAAAGTAAGTTGCTGCACTAGACTCTAGATGGCTCTTAAGCAATTACATAAAATCATGACTCCTGCATTAGAAACAAATAACTCATGAGGTTAGGACACACATAGGCTAGAAGGAGCAAAATAAAAACAAAATATACAGTAAAATATATACGGTATAGATACAGTAAAAGATTTGTCAAAATATGATACGAAATATTTTTTTAAAAGCTCATACCAGCTCAGTTGGTTTTGAAAATATAGTAGGTATTTCAAGAGAGGAATATAGTTTTTGGGAGAGAGCAATGTTGCACATTCATAGAAGTCATAGCACGAGCACAACCAAACTAACTGGAGGAGCACCACTCCAAGACGCAAGGTACGAACAGGAGAAGTACGTTGCAAGGAATATTTTGAAGCTTTTTAAAAAAAAATAAACAAGTTAGAAAGACTTAATTCTGTATATCTCTGCAGGGTGTTGGCTTGCTCTCTTTATGAATGGTAATTTCATTGCAACTTTTCCTGAGCTGGAAACTCAGTATATAACACATAACCTGCTATTTTAATAAGATACCTTCACTTAAATCTGAACACAGCTTTTAACACTGCTTCAACTAGGGCCATTATCTCAGAATACAAGGGGCGAAAATAACACACTTTAGACAGTTTTCTGGAGATGGCTGTTTCATATTTTTGGGGCCATATTTCTTGTCTGTATGTTTTTTGTACAGATTAAGAAACCTGAAATGTGGATTTCAAAGCCATCATGCTATAAATGCTCAAAATGGACCTTACAACTTGAGGAAGAAAAGAATCTTTGTTCGAAAACAGCGTGCACACAAATATTTCTTAATATATTTCCTAAACTTACCCTTATTTAAAAATATGAGCATGTTAGTTGGAGGGGTTTTTTTTTTCTGCAGCCTGGCTTTTGACATAATTATTTGAGCTAGTTTTACTAGTCATGTCACCCATTTCTTCTCCATGATTCCATTGTGATTTACAGTAGAAATGATCTGTCCCTTTCAGACCAATGACACAGTCTCTATATCAGCACAAACTACCTTTGCCATAACTGGTTCTTCTCCAGATCTGCCGGGGTGTATCATTTTGTCTTATTTCTCTGCTGTGTTCTTCTCATTTAACCTCTCCCTGGGCAAGCTTTTGGACACTGAGTGTATCCTTGTAGTCTTTATTTGCAATGTTTTTTACAATGAAAGCCTAGACTTGGAATATGGTAGCCTGGTCATAATACAGAGACAATAAAAAAAATATCAAGAAAGGCTTCTAAAGAAGAGTTTAATAAATGCACAGTTTAAGGAAAGATTTAAGGGAAGATATTTATTATTTTGAAATTTGGATTAATGTTTCATGAGTTGTTAGTCCAACATTTTATTTTGGTGGGATGGTACAGGAAGTCTAGCTAGCTGAATATGGGAAGAGGGACATTTGCAATATGAATCCCAAAGTCACATTAATGTTGAGCCAGCTAAGGAATAAAATGTTTCACCACACAATACTTCCATAGCAAAACTTTTGAGAAACAATACAGTTTCATTTTTCATTGATGTCAAGATAGCCTTGATTACTTTCTTCAAGCTGTTTTATTCAAAAGAAAGGTCATTTACAAAATAATGCCCTTAAAACTATTGTTCAGGGCATTTTTTCATTGCCTGCTGAGAACTCTTTGGATTGGGTACTACCTAGCAAGCAAGCAGGGACCATGCTGCATTTAATGGGGGCCACAGCTTTCATTATTTGGGAACTACAGTAATTTGGGAAGTCAGATGACTGAAGCCTCCTTTTAGTCTTTAAATGTTTCGCTTCATCTTTTAAAGACAAAGGAGAAGTACTTCTCTCTTCCACATCACTTACCTCAACGATCACTTAAGCATAAAATTAGAGAAAAGAGAAGAAAATCAAGGATGCTGTCAACTCCTAAGCACTATGCTAATGAAATCACTACCTTCTGCATATGCTTTTTGCATAAAATTGTCTCCAAGTCTTAAAATAGCTTTTCCAACACAGTTCTTCTGACATTATTCTTTCATTAAATCATCGCCTGGTTAATTGTATCCTATTGATGATAGCAATCCATTGATGCTCTATTTTCTTTTTATCAAGTAAAAGGTCACATCAACTGAAACCTGCTATTAAGCAAATAGCAAAGAAATTGAAAGCAGTAATAATAGTCTCTGCCTGCATACACAAGGTCGATGATGAAACGAAGGTGGAAATACACATTTAAAGCTAACCCATGTAAAAATATTGCAATATCTGAAGAAAATATTATATGATAAAATACTGTTTATACATAAAAAGAAGCAGAACTGAATTTATAGCAATAAAGAAAATTATGTACAATGTCACTGGAGAAAAAAAATTATAATATTGATATCTACCATATTTGTATCTTGGTAACTGTAGATAAATACCTTAGGAACTCAGTTACACTTCTAAATATTTCAACTTATAACTGTCTTAACTTGAGTGCCCCTTTGGGAATTTGACTTGGAGCAGGAATAAAGTATTACTAACTCTCATGAGAAGGGAAGACATTTTAATCATCACTTTTTAATTATTTATCCTCAGCAGTTATCTTCCATTCTCATAAATACATATGCTTGAAAACACAAAAAGTAACAGACCTTAAGAACAGCAACTTATATAGCACAACTGTCAGACAAGGTCAGTCACAGAGTGGGACTTACTCTACCTTATATATTTTCATTCTCCTGCAGTTCTGAAAAAATCAAATTAAAATATCTTTTGCAGATAAACAGAAACAATTACCTTCTTAGAAAACACCAAAAAATAAGAAACAGGAGGGAAAAAAAACCCCAACTCAACAAACCAAAACAAAGCAAAACTTATTTCAGATGAAGAAGATAGTTTGTTACCCTTTTTTGGGTTCAAACAGCACTGAAACTTTGGGAAGATAAAAGACTACTCAACTTAAAAGTAGATTAGACATTCCCATTGGAAATGTCAAGATGGAAAGTTTGACTTTTCCAACTTTGCATTTTTCCACAATACAAACAGTTCAATAATTTGAAATTAATTCAGAAAATATTTCAGCTTCATTTATTTTTATTACATTAAAAAATGACAGCCAGATTATTTCATCCAGTTCTCCTCTAGATACCCATTCTATTCTGCTGTTCCTGTTATTATCTGAGCAATGCACAATCTTGAGTGTATTTATAGTCATAATAACTCTCTGAGGTAAGAAAATAGTACTGGTACATACAGAAGGACAGCTCTAAAATGGGGTCATAGCCGAGGGATATTCATTACTGAGTGGAATTCACTTACCTGAGTCAAGTATCTAAGATCTTTCTACATTAAAAGGCAAGAATTATATGACAAGAAAAGATATCTTCAGGATCCAACATGCTAAGGAGAAAAAAAAAAGAAAAAGGAAAAAAAAAGGCAGCCCATGAGAAATGTTTAAAATCTGAAGAAACTACTTCCCAACACAGTTAAATATCTTTTTGTTAGTCTGTCTGAAGACTATTCATGTTCACAAAAAAAGCCCTAGATATTTGTCTTTGTACCTAAATATCTTTCTGCTCTTTCTTGCAGCCAGTGCAGTGGATAAATAATTCAAGAAGCAGGGACTGCCACTAGAAATTCCCTTCCTCCCCTGTGTGTTCTTATATATCTTTACCTAGTGATGTAGTTTTACCTAAATGAAGTTATGTGGGTGACAAAACTGAGCTGGCCAATTCTGTCAGGGCTGCTAGGCACCTATGCAGAATTGCTAGCCTCACTCTGAAAAATCAAATTGAAAAAATATTTCTGACCAATATTTATTACGCATGTTGATTGTTTAAGCGGCATCATATCCTGATCTCCAGATGTTGAACTGATTGGGCACTAGATGCAGGATTTTAATCTAGTATACATTAATAAGGAATATTGTTCCCTTCCCTAAAATCCTGTAAACAATTTTTATTCTTAAGTAAGCCAAATAAACTGTGAGAGTAGTATCTTGGAAAAAATTCTGAAGAAACTAATTGGCTAATCTCTGCATCAATACCAATCATTAAATGTATGGAAAACTGAGCTTTTGAAGACCAGAGTGTGAGGTAGGACTTTTAAGAGTGGCCACAATGGGACAGTGTAACAGTGGCACTAGAAGGTGCCACCTCCAGAAGGACAGCATCAAATTCTCATCAGTAAGTAATTGTCAATCTCATTTTATTCTTCATGAAAGGGGGTCTTTTCTTGGTTTCAATCATAGAATCATAGAATGGTCTGGGATGGAAGGGACTCCAAGGATCAAAGAGTTCCAATCCCCCTGCCACAGGCAGGGTCACCAACCTCCAGGCCTGGATCTACACAAGGTTGCCCAGGGCCCCATCCAACCTGGCCTTGAACATCTCCAGGGACAGGGTATCCACCACCTCTCTGGACAGCCCATTCCAACACCTTACCATTCTCTCTGTATAGAACTTCCCCCTAATGCCATTATCGTACCTTCCCTCCTTTAGATTTAAGACATTCCCCCTTGTCCTGCCATTATCTGCCCTTTTAAAAAGTTGAAGCCCCTCCTGTTTGTATGCTCCCTTCAGGTACTGGAAGGCTGCAATGAGGTCGCCCCCGCACCTTTCTCTTCTGTAGGCTGAACAAGCCCCGCTCCCTCAGCCTCTCTTTGTAGGGCAGCTGCTCCAGCCCTCTAATCATCTTCGTGGCCCTCCTCTGAACCCTCTCCAACTGTTCCACAGCTTTCTTGTATTGCAGGCCCCAGATCTGGACACAGTACTCCAGATGGGGCCTCACGAGGGCAGAGTAGAGAGGGACAATCACCTCCCTGTCCCTGCTGGCCACCCCTCTTCTGATGGAGCCCAGGATACCATTGGCCTTCCGAGCTGCAAGAGCACGCTGCTGTCTCATGTTAAGTTTCTCATCCATCAGAACCCCCCAGGTCCTTCTCAACATGGCTACTCTCAAGGAACTCTTCTCCCTGTAGTATATATACCTGGGATTCCTTCAGCCAAAGTGCCAGATCTTACACTTTGTTGTGTTGAACCTCATTAAGTTCATCCAGGCCCACCTTTCAAGCCTGTCAAGATCCCTCTGGATGGCTTCCTTCTACTGTGTCAAACAAACCACTCATCTGGGTGTGTCCTAAGAACACCTTTTACCATGCAGTCTATAGAATTAACATCTTCTCTTCAAGATACTCAGGATGCTTTCAATCTCTTCCTCCACTCTTCAGCTGGAACCAGTACAGTGACTGAAACAGAATCACAGAATTACAGAATCACAGAATTGTAGTGGTTGGAAGGGACCTCAAGAGATCATCAAGTCCAACCTCCCTGCCAAAACAGGTTCCTTAGGACTGATTGCACAGATAGGCATCCAGACAGGTCTTGAATATCTCCAGAGATGCAGACTCCATACCCCGCCTGGGCAGCCTGTGCCAGGGCTCTGTCGCCCTCACTGTGAAAACGTTCTTCCGCATGTTGGTGCGGAACTTCCTGTGCTCCAATTTGAAACCACTGCTCCTTGTCCTATCCCCACAGTCAACTGAAAAGAGACTGGCAATTTCCCCCTGTGTCCCCCAATTTAGATATTTATAAACATGAATAAGATCCCCTCTTAGCCTTCTTTTCTCAAGGCTGAACAGCCCCAGCTCATTCAGCTTTTCCTCGTAGAGGAGATGCTCCAGACCTTTAATCATCTTTGTAGCTCTCCACTGGACTCTCTCCAGGAGACCACTGTGTTTTTTATACCAGGGAGCCCAGAACTGGACACAAAATATTCCTTTTCTGATACTGACCCTGACTGCCCCCACTCACTGGATGTAGTGTCTGGGTAACACTTTAACTACTGTTTGGGCTGTAATCAAATCACACTCTTACCTTGTTCTCTTTAACAATTCTTAGCTTGTTGCTTTTCTTTCAAAACAAATTTTGGTGGATTTTTAAGGAGTAGAGGCAACCAAGCAGATAAAAATTAGCTAGAAGCTGGTTTTACTCTTTTTGTTCACAGATTCACCCTGTGACTTTAAAATCTGATAGGGAAGCACAATTACTGCTTCAAATACATATGCTAGAGGACATTGTTTATATTAACAATAATGGTTAACTAGTATATGAAACCCATTACTCAGAATTATTTTCCATTCTATTTATCCTATTTATCAGAAGAAGACTGATGGACCAGATGTGATTATAAAGGATGAGTTCACATTTTCAACAGGTCCCAACTAATAATTTACCAGTGGATCCACTTGTATTGCTTTTAGGCATGTTGACAAACAATTCAAATTAGAGAATCAAATGAACTCAGGCATGACTGCAGCGAACGGGGCACAGAGAATGCAAAGAAGGTGAAATATGATGGTAGTAAAAAAAACCCTACCACAATGACACATTCATGTCAGAACTTCAGAATTAGTGGGCATGAGCCTCCTAAGAGAGTGGCATATAAATACAAAACTGGACTGTCCTTTATCATAAGGTTACTGAAAACTACAGTAAGTAGATTTTTGAGTAAGAAAGGTTATGTATGGCTGCTCCATACTGGCCTTTGGGATCTGTAAAACAACTAACAATAGGATTTTCAGCTTTGAGGAGAGTGATGCACAATTCTATACAACTGCCAAAACCAGCTGAGAATGGCTCTGAATATGTTAATAGCAACCACCAACAGGCCTGCTATTAGTCTGGCCATTATAGCAGGTGGCTGTAGTTAGCAAGGGATATTAACACAGGGTTTTTTCTGTACTTCGCCATATGGTTCCCATTAATTTAATACACACAGAAAAGGAAGAATATTTGTCAGCAAGGAAATCTTCCTCTTTAAGCACCTTGTCCAAACCACAGGTACCTGTGAGATAATTTTACTGAATAAAACATTATGGCCCACATGCTTTTCCATGTAATAAGCTTTAATGGATATTTTAACAAATCCGTGGCAGCCTCCTCAGGTTGACAGTGATGTATGCCCTAATGAGAAAGAACTTCACAGCGCAGTAGATGGCAGTAATAGTTATACAATGTCAAATCCAATAGCATATTACAGAGACACAGCTTATCTTTGATGGCTCATAGGACAAAATAATAAGGTCCAGCAGTAAGAAATTTTCTCCTGTACTGCCAACCTGCACATGGTGATCTGTTACCATACTGTTTGAGCTACAGGAGATGGTCACTGATGTCACAATAACTAATACACCTGTAAAGGTCTGCCTGGGAAAGAATAACTGAGTGGGAAAAAGATTAAAGGGCTATAAAATTAAAAATAGCATAAAGAAGATGAAGGGAAGTTAAGCATTAATCACTGTCCACACAATGCAAGAAGAAGGGGTCATCACCTGAAGTGATGAGGCAGCATGTTATAAATGAAGAAAATATTTTTTTTTCCTATGATGTTTAATTATTTAATGGAAACTCACTGCCAAAAGATATTCTGAATTCTAAACGTTTAGATGAGATTAAACGGCATTAAGACAAATTTAAGAAAGAAGAAACTATTGAGGGCTCTTATAAACAAGCATGTTCTTAAAGTGCATGTTACTGTCAGTGGGGAATCAGAGGAATTATTGTGCTGGTTTTCTTTCTTTTTCTGGCCACTTAGGCAAGATTTTTTGGATAGACTGTCTCATCTGGAATGATGTTTCCTGTGTTCTTAAGAGCTGTGCAAATAAATGTACATTTAAGTCAGTTCTCTGCAATATGCATTAGTCTGTTCTCCTGCACATTTTAAATTCTTTCAAAGGCTTCCTTATAGGAAGATTATGGTTTTGTTGGTAATATTGTTGAGGAAATATGTAAATCAAACTCTCTCTGGATTAGTTCCACTGTGACCAATGAAGAATGAACTGCAGATATTGCTTTAGAAGAAGACTTTTAGGATTCAAGGAGGGTGTGCACAGCATGAATACACATGAATTTGGAAAGGACTTAGACTGTTCATAACCAAAAATAGAGCTATAGAAATCATTGCCATCATCAGTTTTCAAGTTTGAGAGATTTGCTGCAATAGTACTGAGTTAACTGCACTCTGACTTCGGCTTGTTTAGGATTTTCCAGTAAAAGTATAAACTCTGAACTTTTTTTTTTTTTTTATGATACGTATATGCGGTGTGAATAAAAATCATTCCCATCTCAAGAGTTTGCATAAGAGCCTTTGAACCATCATATCTGTACCAAAAAGTCTGTCTACCCTTAACCTGGTGTTATAGGCTATAGACATATACTTGGATGAAAAGAAGTGCTGAAAGATTTGCAAATACTTGTTCCAAGCTGAAATTCCCATACTTGAGTGTTTCAAAAGGTTGTGCAAAGAAGTGAGCCACTGTTTTTATTAAAATCCAAATTATTGCAATGGCAGCAATAGGCCATGGAATACACTCATCTCTCATGTAACAAACCATGCTAATGTTACAAAATTAAACAGAATTCTGATATTGCAGGCATAATTAAAGGAGGTGTCAACAGAATATTGAATTAATAGCAATTATCTATTTTTTGTTTGGATACTAATTGCATTGTCTCCCAAATGTGAATTGTTTCTGTCACATGAACATATTTAATATTAGCAGTTTTCTAATACTTCCATTTTGAACTTCAGTATCTTTCCAATACTGAAAGCAACAAGAGTTAGAATAATCCTTTGGATGGGGTTCAAGTAACTGCAACAAGTTGATACATTTTGAATGCTGCAGTGGTTTGCTCATAGGGTACAATGGTCTTCAGTCAAAGGTAGACTTTGGCAACAGCTGTTTTGTTACTCTGTCAAAGATTTAGCCATGCCAGTCAACGCTGGATGATAAATGGTCACTTAAAATTGATCATAATTCATTAAACGTTGATCAGGATGCTGAACTCCGGTAATGAGTTGCAGTTGATGCCAAGTATTTTTGGCTATACTTTCACATGCCATTATTTTGAATGCCCTCAGGACATTCATCAGAATGACAGCTGTTTCTCTCTTAATATATTGAATAACAGACGAGATACAGGAAAATAATCCTGTTAAAGGGTTCTGATGACATCATACTCTGAAAAGAACGTAAAGTTCAACTAATTTGTTTTATTAAGAATATCCAGAAGGAGTTTTTATCACGTGGTACATTAATTTATTTGAATAGTATATGAAACTGTGACTTTGAGGCTTTCATAGAGGCATGACTGAACTCTCTGGTTTGTCTTAGCATGCAACTAATTGTCAATGTGAGTGAGAGCCAGGAAGGTACAGGGAAGATTTTTGTAAGGACTCCAGCACTACCTGTCAGCATTGACAGTGACAGTGCATTGTGTGACTGAAGGAGACATACAATAGCATTTTTGTCCAAAGTATTGCCTGATCATGTACAATTTTAATGACTTCTGCCCCTGCAATGCATTTTTCTACTCTGATTTGTTGGGGTGTTAAATATATTTGCCACACAGCATCCTGACCTCAATGAACAAGACAAAAACTTTTGTGCTGAAGGCCTGTTTACAGAAATTGCATGTTTGTGGCCATACTATCAGCATAATTAAAAAATGACCCCCCATAACCATTGTGCATGAAGGCTGTAACATCAGCCCCATAGAGCCACAGCTTATCTTTGATTGCTCATAGGATACTTCACTGGCAAAAGTTCCATCAAATTCTCCCAGCAAAACCAAAGCACCTCGACTAACCCTTGCCGCATATTTTACCTGGGTTGTTTGCTAAATTAGCGTATACTAAATTTATAAAGAAATATAATTGTATTTATGAATCATGGGACTGGAAAAAACACTAGAATGCTCAATCTGTTTACAGAAGATGATAATTCAGAAATATGTGTGAGAACTTATGTCATACACCATGTATCTGGACAACCTTAAATAATACAATGACAAGGTTATTTTAAAACCAAATATATTTGTCCTCAGTGGAATAATAATCCTTTTCTAATGAATGCTTTGCATTAAAAGAAAATTTTCATACAGCATCAAGGAGAGAAAACTGCAACAAAGCATTAAGACTTCATTATAAAGTTGAAAATACATTTACCTTCTGTTGCAAATGGGTGATTAAGATCTCTTAAAGAACCACTGTCAAAGGTATTAGCAAATTTTTTTAATATGATATAATAGTGCAACTTAACAAAGTTCAATGGCAAGGTTCACTCTATTACTGTACTGCACAATAATTTTAACAATGATTCAAAACTACCGATACACAAACCTACCAAGATAAAAATCAGTTATTGCACTACAAGGTTACGTGCAATACAGTAGAAGGTCTTTCTGCATCAAGGAGCAACCCTGAGAGGCGTCCCAGCTCAAGGGGCAATCACCGCCCTGCAGCCACTCTGCCTAGCAGGGAGAGCTCAAAGAAGGCTCACTTAGGCTGTCATGTTTATGGAGTAAAGTGCTAATAGTCAAATTACATGCCATGAGAAAGTTATGCCTGAGATTCTCTACACGCAACTTTGTTCTTTGATAAATGAGTCTTGGAAAAGCCACTTGCTAGTCACAGGTTAATCAATGACGGATTGCTCATATGCAGCCATACTCATTGTGGCACTCTGCTCCTTTGTGAGTTTTCATAGAACAGACTGAAAATAGAGGAGTTCTTGGCCCAGCTACAACTTGGACTTTTACCTGTTTTGGAGCCTGTACCAAACTACTGCTAGCTTGGTTAAGGGAATGAGTGCAACCATCACACCTTTCTTACCATTAGTAGACATAAAAACTAGTTTTAAATTAATTGCTATGCAAATAAAGAAAATTGAGGTATTAATATACTTGGTTGTGTAATGAATAAAAATTAGACTAGTGCTCCTTTAGAAGGAATAAATGAATGACCTAGGTTTTCTCCCTGCCATCTTGCTAAAGCAAAAATTTCACTCTCCCTGACAATCAGGATTTTTCCATATAAAATTAGTATTGCACAAATTGTGGGGAAAGCGACTGTTTCACAACAAAACAAAAGACAAATAAAAAGCAAATATAATTACTATCCAAATCAGATAAAAAAAGACTCCACTGTACAAGTTGATAGTGCCAGCCCACATAATTAAGTCAGAGTACAACCTGCCTCAAAGGTCTGTCTCCAGCTTCAGGAGAACCATGATTCATGGGCTCTTTATAAACAGATATGTATGCCTTTTTTCTGGAGCACATGCACACACATATAAAAGGCTCTGTACATTTGAAAAAACAGTCTTTTTACCCTGCCAAGATAAAAAAAGTTAAAGGACCTGCCATCCAGTTTCAACCCACTATATTTTAACTCATCTTGTTCTTTTTCTGTGATAAGTTTTAAAAATCAAATTTCAGTTGATATAGTTACATGCTAAAATTGAAATATCAGGTAATGCTGTAGTCCAAGAGAGGGCTGTTCTGTCAGTGAAATGCAACACAAAACATCTGGTAAAATATTGTCTGATTTCAAAGGATATGGGTGATTAGGATGAAACATTGGCTAAACTGTCAGAAGCTATGGGGTTTTCGGTACAACCTTAAAGAGTGACCTCACAACAGGGAAGAAAAACAATTAAAAAGGGGAAAAAATAAGATGATGCTATCCTTCAGCAGGATGAGTTTTCAGCCATCCATAAAGTTTTCATGGTAGCCATGTCTTCACTCTACATAACAGCAAGTGAAGGGGGAGATTGGTCTGACCCTTCCAACTCTGGGACGACAAAGCTTTGCATTGAGCAGCTGCCAAGAGGTGAGCAGTGCCATGCTCTACAAGTGGATAATTTTAGCTGTTTGGATCTCTAGTAAGAACTCTGATGTCTTTTGTACTTCTATGCTCTCTTTCACAATTTTATCAAGTAGGTTATTTCATTTGATGTCACTTGCCCTTGTTATAACCCTGCTCAGACACTAACTTGGCTGGGGATTTCCTCTCTGGAACAAAGGCGCTTGCTGAAAGGGTCACCGTTCCCTTCTTCCCATGCTTGGGGTTCCACAGCTCCTCTGAACCCTGCATACCAAGCCAGCTTGTGCAGAGTTACATAGTCAGAGGCTTCCCTGCTATTCACATTCAGAAAGCAGGCATTTCATATCAGCTATTGACTTTGGTACTTCTAGACATTTGACTGCTTAACTGCAAAAATGTAATCCTCTCAATCCTGTTCTTTGTAATGGGCCTAAAAGGAGGCACATTTTTCTGATTACAGAGGGCAGTCACTGGAGGTGAAATCTTGGCCTTGTTGAAATCAATGGCAAACTTCCATCGACTGTCTTGTTCATCCTCTTAATCCTCCTTTAATCCTCTGTAGGGCTAGATCAAATGCAATTCTTTGAATTGTACCCAGAAAGGAAGGGAAAACCAATGTAAGTATTGGAGAATTATGTAACACATTCCCTCTCATCACACCTGGCAGATAAACAGCCATCATCTGAGTATTTTGTACATGTGGCTTTTGAATACTTGGTAAGTGTTTCACCTTTCAAAGTGCATAGCAATATTCTAAATTCCAAGTCCAAAAGGTCTGCTTCATACAACAGAACCATAGAATCGTAAGACTTTTGTTGGAAAAGACCTTGAAAATC
>VZTU01013900.1:0-11967 GCA_013400835.1 Zapornia atra
CTCACTCTGTTTACATCTTTGAAAATTTAAGATGTTACGGAAATTTTCCACATTGTTATTGTAACTCTACCAGAGTTTAACACAACTTTATTTTGGAATTCCTGATAGAAATGGGGAAAACTTAGGTTTGCTCTCTCATCCTAAAAAAAATTATCCATATTCTTTTTTTCTGGAATAACTGAAGAAGAAAATTCCAAATAGATCTAGGCAAAAATTTCCTGAAAATGGTATATCCACCAAAAAAAGCAATTTAGCCAGACTCCTGTTTGCAAATTTGTCTGGAATCCACCAAAGGTTTTCAGCTAAGTGAAAAAAGTATTAAAGGCTGATTTTCACAAATCTATGGTTTGGTGGTCTGAACACTTCAATACACAGATGATCAATTTCTTCTCTGATTGAAGAAGCTCAAAACATAAATATTCCCCTCCTTTGAGAATATCCTGACTAGAAGCCTGTAAGCATATTTTTTCTCTGCTTTGCATAACTGATTAAAGGAAGGTGATAATACTTTCACATCTGCAATAAGTATCCTCTCTATCGGTGTGGGTGGGTTTTCTTGGCTTTTTTTTTAGGGTGCCTCTTTCTTCACACTAGTCTTGAAATATTAAAGAGTAAATGAAGCAGCGAAGGGGAGAGGGAGAGAGTGATTCTCTGGTCTGGTAGTTTCAAAAATAATTTAAAAGAATTTCACGGTTCCAAAATTTTCACTACTGAACATTAACTTATTTACATAACATGAAAGTGTAAACAGGAGAGACTAACAATGTACTTTATCTTCCTCTATACCTAAATAAACTATAGGTACTTGACTGGTGTTCCTCCTGACTAGGTAGACAATACGGGTTTGATTATCTTCTGACAGGGAATGATCTGGACCCTTGTCTCCTACATATTTTACATCTGATCTACTACATAAAGGGGCACCTTTTCTTTTTCTGCAGTTTTGAAAACAAAACTAAACAAAAATCCACAAAAAAGTAGTAAAAGCTAGATTGTTCATTTTTAAAACAAAAAAAGGCTGCCAAACTGGATCAGACCATACAATTTCTGATGGCAAATTGTAGTGGATGGCCTAATAAACACCGTAAGAACAAAGCAAGCATATATTGATATTTCAGCAGAATACTTTCCCACTTTCTAGCAGTCAGGAACCTCCTGAGCTTCTGATGGCATTTTTGTATTTAATAGTCCCCGGTGAGATGTCTCCTGCCATGAATTTTTCCAATCACTTTTTAAATCCATGTAAATTTGTAGTATCCGTGACATCCTGTGCAGTAAGTTTCTCAGCTTAATTATGCGAGGTGTGAGGACGTATATCCCATTGCTCATTCAAATCTACTACCAGATAATGCAATCTGATAGCTTGTTCTTATAGAGGGAGAAGGAGGGACGAGACAGAAATAGTAATTCACTACCACATCTTCCATGGCACCGGGGATTTTGTAGTTTTGTTATGTGCCCCCTCAGCTAGTCTTATTCCCACACTGAAGTCTTACACTATATAGTTCTGTATGCACAAGGAGATCCATACCAAGTAAGACTGTCAGCTTTCTCTGAATGGGTTCTGAATCCTCTTTCCTGAGGTGGAAGTAAACCAAGCTGCACACAGTGTTACAGTGCAGCATGGATTGACATACAGGTACACCACAGATTTACAGAACAGCACAGTGTTGGTTGTTTTGGAGCCTAGCCCTTCCTCAGCTCCTAAACTTTCATTAATTTTGACCTGAAAGAATGGTCAGCTGAGAACTATGATAACCTCAGATCTGACCACTGAACATTGATAATTACCTAATGGCCCACTACACTATACCTACAGATACTACTATGTACCTGTGTTACTGAGTGTTGCCTATTTTATTCTGTCACAGTTACTTCATCTCTCATAGTCATCCTTCACCTATATTATTCAGAAAAACGGCATGCTGTCAGCAGCTTCTGTCACCTCATTCTTTACACCCTTTCACGCTCTTGCTGGTGACTTCCCAAAAACAGTCTCTAAAAACTGTGACCTACTTTTTTAGGTAGGCTTTTATACTGATGAGGAGCTATCCTCTTCATTTTGGTTTTTCTTTGGTGCTCTTATGGCACTTCTTATTTTATCTTGGGATTTTTTCGTATCTAAATGCTTGTGAGTGGTTGCAGTTAGCAATTTTCTAAAATTCATTTTGCCTATGTGTTCCATGGACCTCCTCCTTGGCAAGCGATCCTTCATGGTCCTTTTGCTACAGTCTTATCTTCCCTTAGCAGTCCTTTCACATATTCCTAATCTATTGGCCCTCTGCATACTCTGGCAGAATTTCGCTTTCTGTTGTATCTGTAAGTAGATGTATTGTTTTCTTAATACCTTTTCAAGTTACTGCTAAAAATCTATGTAGCCTGATTTGTTATGTTTTTACAAAATAAAAACTGCCAGAAGTTATTTCCTGTTTTCCTCTTTTGGACATAGCACTAAGTTTCTGAAGATTACCTTCTTTCTTCTGTTATTCTTTCTTACCCCCTTGCTTGACACTGGTGACATTGACATCTTTTAATACATGACATTGCCCCCAATTCATGGTCTTTCAGCAGTCACCATGCCACTTGGCAAGGTTTATTGCTTTCAGTTGCCCCTTTTAGTTTCCTTTTCTAAGGTGCTTCCTCACTATTTTTGGAGCTTTTTGCCAGTGAGAATATGGCAAAGTGAACACTACCCTCCATCACTTCTGCAAGGCCACATGGAAGGGCTACACAGTCACTGCTAGGCAGCACCTCCATATCTGTAGAGTTTTGGACAATGCTTGTGCACACTATAGGCCCAAAGCAAAGCTGACATTTCCTCTCCTGGGTCTCCATCTATGAATTAATTTTTTGTGGCAGTGCAGGCAGTGGGGAAGCCTTGCTGTTCCTACCCAGGTCTGAGACTCAATCTGCATTACCAGTTGCTTTACTTCCTTCAGTGATGTGAATTAACCCAAAGCTTTCTCTGACACTCAGACTGACATGATCTGTTTTGCAATATCGTGCTTCAAAGGGTTCAGGAAAGGCAGTGTAGCACTTTATCTGGTGCTCCAGTATGTGTCCAACAGATCAATTTCTGAGTTTTATTTTGATCGGGGATTGCAGAAGACAGGAGGGGAAAAAAAAAAAATTGTATTACCTTTTTTTTTCTTCTTCCATTTTTAAGTTTCCATTTTTAAGTTTCCATTTTTAAGCCAAGCCAAGAAAACTATTCTACAGCCCTAATTTAATCAGTTTTCACAGTAGAAACACTAAAAAAATTCCTAATTTTGGTGTTTTTCTAGTTGACCAGTATTTATTGCTGAAAGTTCGACTTCAGAATATTTGTGTATCTGTATTTAACCGCTTAGAAAATGTAAATTAAAAGTTAATTACATTGAAATATGAGGGGAAATATAATTATTATCTCAACATTATTAGTGTCAAGGAAACATATTTCAATACTTGAGTTAAACTGTGTAGTTATCGAGATCTGCATTAAATTATATGGTTTATGCAATCCATAAGGGGAAACTAGATTATCGTTTATTCCTTCTGCCTTTACTATTTCTGAAAATATATAGTCTTCTGACATATCGCAATATCTAATTGCTTTTTTTTTTTCCTTTTCTCTACCTTTTTTGGCCCTAAAGGCTTACATTGGAACATCAATGCCTTACTACAGTGAGTTATTTTGACGTGATCTACCTCTGCTTTACTTCAGACAAAGCAGCCTTGGCTGGGACTATAACTTTGACAGGCAAATTCCAGTTACTTTAGTCATCAACTATTCTGAATTACCAAAGGAAACCTATTAACAAATTTCTGACATGAAAAAACTGCCTCTTGTCACTGTCATGCAATAACTAGAATAAGCAAGTAAGCAAGTGCTCATTTTCTCATTGAGCTGACACATGTCTTTAGTCTTACCCACCAAGCTTTGATATTTAGTGTGTCACGTACCTACAAGAACTATGAAATTTAAAATGCAAAACTTTTCCAAAGAAAGTTCTAATCCAGTTTAAAAACCTATGGGGTTCAGTAGTTGCAGAAATGGCATTTGGAGGTTGCAGGCACCTAATAGGTTAAAGCTGGAGAACAAGGAATCTTTTTTTTCTCTTGAACATCCTCTCAAGCAAATGAAAGCTTCAGAAACTAAAAAGCTTGAAACATCACAATTCAAATAAAACAATGTCAGCAGAAGACCTTCCCCAGTGACTTTTGCCCAGATACAGTGAAGTACCCTCTGTATTTGCCTACATTTTCATTTGTAAACAGTGTCATGGATATTTATTTTAAAAAAATGAATTCCTTTTCAGCCTAATTTGAGGAGTTCATCTCACTTTGGGTGAATACCTAAATTAGCAAAGGGAAAGTACAGAAGATCTTTTATTTTTAATAATATGGGGATAGTCTATCAGTCTTTCGCTGTCTTTTTGAAATCCCCTCATCCTTGTATTTCCAAATGCTAATTCATCCAGCTACAACCTGGAAGTGCTTTCTTATTGTGGGATAAATTTTTCTCTATCATGTCCATGATGAATGAGATACCAAAAAGTTATATCTGTATACACAAGGGTTCCCCGAATACTTTTACTAGTAGATGATATGGTGATAACCGTGGCTGGATATTTTTGTATAATCTGTTAATGCTAGGAAAATAGAATTATTTTGAAAATACCCTTTTGAAGTGATAGCCATTGGTGACAATTACAGATTTCAGTATATAATACCAGTGATAGAATGCTGAATGATTCATTCTGAAATGACCTTCTTTTCAAAAAAAGATAAATTACATAAACTTTGAACAAAAATTATTGTTTCTCTGGTATTATATATTTTTGTTAATCTTCACAACTAGGTGGAGGGTTATGGGTAGAATCAGAAAATCAAATCCCTTAGAAACCTCTGAAAATTATGAACTTCAATTTAAGTTCCCATGTTGCCTTGTGGAGATTTCGCCTTTTCCATCAGGCAATGTGGGAACAAAAGTTAGATTTTTAAAAGTTGCTTACTGCTACAATACTTTGCGTAAATCCTTTGGGCTGAGAGAAGTGGTAGATGTTTCCCAAATCTGTTAATGAATTTCACACTAAATACTTTGTAATCTTTAGAAACAAGGGACTTAACCTAAATTGCTTTTCCATCATTTTGAAAACATGGCAGTCTTCCCAACAGTAACATCTAACTTTTTTTACTGCTGCTCTAATTCGCAGCTGTAAAATCTGAGTATAACAGTGTTGTCCTGGTTAAGTTTCCTTCATTTCATACCTCCTTAAAGTAATCACAGTAGCCTATGCTGATAAGCAACCAAGCTAATGTACAGATGGTGGTCAGAGAGTAACTTTCAGTTTCAAGTACTCCAATTAAACTATTCCCCTGGGACTTCTACTCGCAAAACAAGGTCACTTGGGGCCTGCCCAGTGACAGTGACAAACAGTGCTTCTAATTAAAGAAACTCAAAACACTGCTAGTGCTGTTTGCAGTTTCTCAGGGACCAGTAAGAAAAATATTTTAGCCTCACATTTTGCTGATTATTATGAAATAAACATAAACTTGTAATTAATGAATATAGGCAAAAATAAACATTTGGTTTTAATTTCGTTCACATACATGGTGACGTAAAATCATCTAAAATAGGAGTAGCCATGACAGGCTCTCACAGAGAATGGAAACAACCACACTCAGTGGACTTGTGTTGCCATAGAGCATCTTTAGAGGCTGCTAGAGAAACATCCATTACAATGTACCACACTCAGGCTTCATTAATACATAACCAATGTATAGAATTGCTCCGTTAATCTTAAAGACAAATTACTACTGTCAGAGCTTTGTTACAGACTTATCTCTACTACCAATACTTGTGTGTTGAGACAATAACAGCAAGATTGCATTTGGTCTTGAGTAAGGGGAAAAGCAGTTAATATCCCAAGTAACTAAAGATACTCAATTCAGACAGTTGATATTATTTTCCAGGAGCTGGTAGTGTGTGTTTCACTAATGACCCATTGCAAGTACCAAATACCGGTACTAACCTACAAATTTTTAACCTGCAGGAAAACCAGTTAATGATACAGTGTGATTGTGGGCTTTAAATGAGTTTCTTCAGATTCTTTCTTTCAGTCAGAAAAAAAATGTACCCAAACCCGAAGAGATAAGATCAAAGGTTAAGAAAGATTCATCTGTAATTAACTTTTTAATGCATTGCTCTGCAGAAAACTGTACTTAATGGCCAAGTTCATAGGCTTGGACTGATTATTTTAAATTTTTTTTTTCCCCAGATGGATTCCTGATCAGATCAAATTAATGATGGCTTTGCAAAACTATGTAAATCTTTCAGACTGCATTTGAATTCTTGTGATGGTCTTAGCACACACTTGTGCGTGTCTGTTTAAGTCTCTATGAGTGAAGTGACACATTCAGAATGGGTTGGGCAAACATCAAAATGGTCTGCATCTACATACATGTAAAGCAAGTTTACATAGATCCCCAAAGCTCTCTCTGCTAACGAGCTGGGACTACAGGAACTGACAGCTTCAGGGAGCATAACGTTTCTCGGTTTACAAGTCCAGCCTTGCTTCATAGTGAGTAAAAGCTGTCAACCTCTCCTACATTGTTATCCAATAGAACAAATTTTGATGTGGGATGTGTGTCCACCCCACACGAATGTGGTGACCATCTTTGTCAACTAAGTGCTTGGGTGATTTGTGGAATTGGGTCCAAGAAATGCAGATTGCATTGTTTTAGTAAGTCACAAATTACTGACATATTTTATAAAAGAAAGTGACCTTTTTACTTTTCTTGCAGTCAAAAAGCACAAAACAAAAAGGATTCCAAAGCAATATGATTTCATCCTGTTATGATACTGATGATTGCATTGGTAAATGGCTAGAAGCATAACATCAAATCAGTAACAAAAATGGTTTCACTCCTATAAAGCCAATGTATTACCACAATTAGTTTTTCAATACATCCAAAACTACCTGCTTTCTGTTAACAGTGAATGCTGTAGTTCAGTATGTTCTACTTCATCTTCTATATGCCCAGTTTAAATTAAACTATGCTCTTAATTGTTTTGGGGAATGTGTGTCTTTATCATGAGTTTGCTATGATTATTTTACTAAATGCCATGGGAGAAATATGGCATATAAGATTAGCAGCAAGTAGGCTGTCCCTGGAAAAAAAAAACTCAACTTCAGGAGAAATAGCTAGCAAAATGTTTTCTGAGGGGAAATAAGAGGGTTGATGAAGAATATACTATAGAACACCAGGTATTTCGGGATCCTAAGACCAATGTACTTGAGTTCGCTATTAGACTTTATTAGGGCAACCATACTTAAATTTGCTGCTTGGGTTTATTTGGCACCTTTGCTGGGGCCCTTGTTTTCCATGGAACAAGCTCTTATCTCTTTATCTGTCTATTCTATCTACCCAGTGTCTAATTTCTCACTACCTGGCATAAAATTACATTTTCATTTATTTCGAAATGTATGTCACTACCCATCACTTAAGATTCATTTCTAATCCATTAATTCCATTAAAACAACTTACATTACACTGATTTGGGATATTTATTTCCTTGTCTGCATTTGGAGGTGACAGAACAGCATAGTGACAGAGAAGCAAGGAGATAAAAGTGGCTTTGGAAAGTTGTGAGTTAAAGAATAGAGAAATTTGGACAGACATTCTGCCTCAAAGAGGGTGGGATCTGTAGCCTAGGGAGGGAGCATGAGGTTACAGCCTTTAAGCCATGCTATCATGGCAGGAAGATCCACAAGAAAATCTAGGTCAATTCCTCACTAAAAAGTGCAAACTGCTTAGTAGTAGTGGCAATTTATACTTGGTATTTGTGAGAAAGAGAGAAGATCCTCACTTGACCCCAAGCTCCGTGCTGGACAAGAAGTGGAAGAACAGGTGTGGGCATAGTTCTAGGGAGTAAATCTCCATTAGGTGCCCTACTTTCAGATATGAACTCCTCCTGACTCCTTTATTTCCTATTACTCATAACTACAGAGAGCTCTTCTTTTGTATCTATTTTAATATCTGCAGTTGAATATAATTCTGAATTGCTTAAACATTTATAAATAAAATTAATTATTTCCATCACAGGCCACTAATTTCCCCTGCTGCTTTTTATGTCAGGGATCCCTTTCTTTTCCAGACCATGCAAAATATGGCCTGTGGAATTATATTTTCTGCTTACATCCGTCCATTCCACTGCAACAACAAACTTCTGCTCTTTGCTTTCAATACCTTTCTTTTACCAGACAGCTTCACCCACCACAATTAATTTAGCAAGCTGTTCACCTCCAATTGCACTGCCAGATAGTTCCAGTTGCACCGATGTTCAAATTTTCTCCATGTAACCTCTCAAGAGTGAGAGAAAGCAGAACCATAAAAGTTCAGTCTGTGAAAATAAATATGTCCTTCTTCAGTATGTCTCCGAGTGGCTGCTTCTCTGCATCAGGAAAGGGAATCTGGAGACACTGGCCTCCTTAGCACAAAGCCACCCTTTGAATGTATTCCACAAAGTCCTGTTGAAGTTTCTGGTCATCTGAATTCCTGTTGGTGATCTGAGATAATTACTTTATTACATGACTTCTTCCATATTTCCATAGCAGTCACTTGTCATCCCCACAGCCCCTTGCTGTCATGGGACTGCTTTGTTCAGTGGTGCAACCTTGTCTGCTGGCATGGGCCATGCTCTGTAGGACAGACTAGCCCTTTGAAATATACTTATCTGCACAGCGAATATCATAGTATAAAGTTTTACTGACATGCATATTCCTCCAAAACACTATCACAGTGAAGTTGTTGCATATTAAATTATTTAATAACTCTGTTTAATTAGTTAGACCTCACTATAGGCAAGATGTGCTGATTATTATCCCAACACAGCAGAAGACAGCTGGAGAGCATATCTGAGGTAGTTTCAAATGACCCAGCATGGAGCATCATGATGCCAAATTGCTCCTTGCTCTAAAGATAGCTCAAAAGAGAGCTTCTAAAGGTGGCACCCTCTACACTGCATAATGGTCTGCAGCACCAATATGTGACTGCATGATGAAGTATCACCAACTTTCCTCATTGGGTAGATGTGGCAGAAGAGATTGAAAAAGCATGAGAATGTGGATTAAGAAGACCTACAGGGGAATGTCAAGGCATTTGTATGGTGAAGTGAGAATCAAGAGCTCAGCTTCTGACTGCTCATTCTTTTACCTCTCTCTATGTTTCATTTCCACAACTGATAGAGAGTATGATGGCTCAGCTCTACTCCTGAGAGCACTGGAAAGCTAAATACCAGTATCCAATAAGCAAAGTACATTAAGGTCTCTCAAATACTCTTTGTAAATAAGATATAAAAATTCTTATGGAAAACAGGAAAGAGGTTAGAAAAATACAAATATTCTGGGTTTTGCAGTCAAGAGAGAGATGCTGTAACCTTTCTGAGCACCCTGTAGAATTCAAATTATTTTTACTTAACGAGTGAAGTATCAAAACTTCTCTTGACAAGGATTTTTTTTTCTCAGACTGTCCAGAGATGCAGCACATTGTCTTTCCTAATGAAAATTAAGTGAACAAACAGTCCCATTATTTTCCACTGTTATTCTTTTTTCTGAATTTTAATGGTGCATTACCAAAATGTGAAATGCTTTGTCTGATTTTCTCCTGTATTTACAGATACCATTAAAAGCATCCAGGTTGCACTGATGTGTGTTCTAATGGCCAGTGGTAGCATTTAATGGTGTGAACAAGATGGAAAATACCTGATGTTCCTTTAAATAACAAAAGAGTGGTGTGTGACAGGTCATGGATGCAACACAGACTGCCCTCAATAAGGATCCCCTGGAAATGTTTATGTCTCCTTAGCATACTCTCAAGTGCTGTGTTTGTGGGTTTGATAAAAGCTAATCATCCTTGCCTAATGCAAAGACCATTCCAGGGCTACCTGTGTGCATTGCCCACTAGGTGTCATACTAGAAGGCCAGTGTTTAACTCACACTTGTGAGTCACCTCATTCTCAGATAAAGGATGCAGCGTGCACCCCTTGCAACACACACCACACACATTTTTTAAAATGCAGCCACTGTATATGCATTAGATCTTAAAACAAAATAAGCACATTAGTATTCCTGGATGCATTCCCAAGGCATATGTGAGTAGAGTTTCAAAACTTGTATTCCCAAAGAAATATGTTAACTAAAAGATATTTCAGCACAGAAGATTCCTAAGGGAGTCTGATTATCTTTAGATTACAATTATTTGCACATTGCATCTTCAAAACATCAAGACGGGCTTCTCACTATTATCTATGTTATAGGTAAACATTAAAATTTAAACAAACTGGCCAAATGTTAAAGAAATTACATTAATCATTATTGTAAATGAAAAATTACACTGTCAAAACCATAAAACATTATCAAAAGTTAGTGAGCAATTCAACAGTTAAGGTAAAAAAAAAAAACCCACAGTGAGTATATTAGTGTACTACATGTCATTTGTAGTGGTTTAAATACATTGTACAATATTGTAATATCATCCATCAGCAGCAAGGAGTACACAAAAAAGAAAACACAGGGCTACACTTTTTTATGCCTGTGTGTAAACAATATTTTCTTCTGCAGCTGTAGAAAATTTCTGTGACCTGACTGTCGCTTCTTAACTACCTGAACATTCTTGTACTGGGCATGCTTAGAGTTCCCGACGACAGCTCAGAGTGATGTACAAATCTGCTAATAAGAGCAGAAGGGTTTTATAATCCTAATTCCAACATAAACTAAACCAACCTGCTTTCCTAGCCTAAATCTAACTTATACCCAGATGTAACTCATTTGGTAGGTTGGCTACCTCCCAGAGGAGTAACCCACCAGTAAGCCCAACTGGCTGGCAGGTCTGCAGAGCTTTGGAGATAAACAAAGGCAAAATATGTCAAGAAAATGCTACCATTAATTTCAATTATTTGCTTTAAAATTTAAATTACAAATAGTTTAAGTACTTTCCTTAGGAAATTCTTTTATTTCTTCCTAGTTTTAAGTGGTAAGATGCTTTTCAATACACTTCAGTCAACTTCCCTAGACTACCATTAAAAAACAAATCACACCAACTCCTTCTTGATGATAGCTTATTTGCACAGGTTTCTAAAAAATCATCTCAGGATTGTCTGTCCCAGTTTTAATTAGGTTAATCAGATGTAATTACAGGTCTAAACACTACCTGTGCACTTGCCAAAAAAAGCCTTACATTTTTTTCTTACTGCCTCATATCAAATACTCCTATGAAGCACTTATACAACACCTGCTTCACATTAAGATCTGCTCAAGACAGGTAACAGTGATACCAATTTTAGTATCATGTGGTAATATCTAATTACTGACAGAAGTTCACTGTAAAATGGTTATGAAAGTAGTAATTTCATGTGTCCCTCAGAAAATGCCACTATAATGTCCAAACTTGACTTAGAAAATCTGATTTACTTCCATTAGAATTCATTTCAAGTAGCTGCCTAGTTTTGTCACGGTAACTTCAAAGAACATGCTAATTAATTCTAAATCAGAATGTATGTAATTATAATAGTTTTCTGCTGGAAAACAAATTACCTTGTGCCCTTGGGGTGAACGAGACAGAAGATACTTCATATTCCTTTCAACAGCATAAATATTTTACCTTTTAGGCCATGAAAATAATGTGTCAACCATAAACAACCCTTTTTTTCCTTCTCAAATGTTTAAAGAGACTGTTTTCTTCCTCTTAGCATGAAGACACAAAATGAGTTGACAGTCTGCTTGCCAGTCAGTTTAATCCTGCTCTCTCTGTGGGTTTGTGGGAAAACTGTGGCATGCCAAGTTATTTTTGGCCAAATGTTACAGTATAAAGAGCCTTCAGGAGCTTTCATTTAGTGAGTGGACAAACTGGCAGCTGTTGTACCTGCAGAATGTGAATTGATGTTGCCATGGAAATAGAATAACTTTTTTTTGTTTTGTTTTGTTC